>DWCF01006406.1:0-12458 GCA_018230265.1 Delias oraia
AAAATTACAATATTATTTTAATTTCAGATTGGTTGTGGTCTTTGTATAATCGGCTCTATTATTTTAATTTTACATTCACCTAATACCGAAAATGTTAGATCCTTTTCAGAAATAACAGTGAGATTGTTTGATACAATTTTTATTTCATATGTATTTTTTGTTATGTGTTTATTTATAATTGTTCAGACTCTGCTAGTTCCAAAATATGGAAAATTAAATATATTTGTTTATCTTATAATTTGTTCTGCTATAGGTAGCCTTTCTGTTGTTTTTTGTAAAGCTGTAGCTCTTGGTATTAAAGATGGTGTCAGTATTCAAGACACTGAAATTATCATATTTTCTTCTATTTTTACTTTGGCAATTGTTGGTATAGTTATACAGATAAACTATTTAAATAAGTCATTGGATTTATTTAAAACTAATATAGTAACTCCAATATATTATGTTATGTTTACAAGTTTAACTATTATCTCTTCTGGAATTTTATTTAAAGAATGGATTTACATGCAATATGGTGATATTCTAGGATGTATCATTGGATTCATTATACTAGTTTTTGCTGTTTTCACTTTGAATGCAAATAAAATGACAAATAGTTTACAATATAAGAGTGTTCCTACCAATATTACTTAATAATAATTGTTAGTCAATAAAAGTGATTTATTCTTACATTAAACAATTTTAAATACATCAGATTTTACAATTTAATTTTTTTTCCAAACAGTTCCTAATAGTTGCAGACATGATCATATAAAATTATAAAAATTATATTGTACAAAATGTCCAGATGGTATATTTATCATCTGGACATTTTGTACAATATAATATAATAATATTATCAAGGCTGCAATAAAATCTATGTGCTTATATGCTAGCTGTACTTTCTGCAATAATAATAATACAATAAGTTTTTTACTATATGTTTATTAGCCTACAATCACAGTACCACATATTGAATTAAATAGCATAACATCACAAATAAATTGTCACTGATTGGTAAATAAATGTTCTACAAATAGGACAAGTACGTTGATACCCATAAAGACGGTGACAGCATTCTCTACAAAGACACACATGCTTACATGGTAATATTAAAACACATTTCTGTCTCTCTTGACATATAATGCATAATCCATCCACTGGATTTATTTCCTCCACATTTTCCTGTGACATATCTCTTGGCATGGTAACCTCTCTACTAGTAATTCTTCTTATCATACCAACTTCTGTATCTATAAAATAATTGTAAATTGTGTGATATAAGTACCACACTTTATGTACAATTACCCAATATAGATTACAAAATTCTTCATTTATTTGAATTTGAAAACTTATATAGAACCTCACTACAGCAATAGCAGATAAAATACCTATAAATGATTCAAAAGGTACATCTGATAAAGAGTTAGATAGTTTTAACAGATTTCTATAAATGTAAAGGCTAGTATTAACTAGAATCCCTTTAATATAATTCACTAACAATGCAAGTAAATATGGTAAATGAAGTGGCAAAAAGGTAATTATTATCCATAGAGCATCTCCAAGTATCACTATAGAACTTTTTAATAAATAAAATATTTCAAATAATATGAAAAGCAGAGTATGAATAATATTGCTAATGGATGTAAGAAAAGAAGTAATTTTAAAATTTATTTCATTATATACTAAACTGAAATAACTCTGTGTACTCAAGTATTGTGTCTGCAAAGTATCAAAATACAATGATAAACCATTTGGTATTTCTTCAGTAAACAAAAAAACATTGTCTTCATAAACAATTTGCAAAAATATTAAACCACTTTTCAAGATTTGAGAAACAATGTTTATAACTGTAGTTAATATAAGTAAAATCACTTGTCCAACAAACGATGTTAACTGCAAAACTTGCTGTAGTACTGAAGCCAAAATATTAAACGATTGTGTCAGAATAAATATCATTTTAAATTATTAATTTTCATTGCAATGCAATTTAGTTTTGTTTTTCACTTTTTCACACTCACTAGAGAATTTTTTATTCTATAGTTTCAAGTTATGGTATATAATTTACTTTGTTGTTATCATACTTATATATGTCACTTTACAATTGACGATAGGTTTGGATAAAATCAGGAGTATGTCAACGTACAGCGAGCAGGTCATTCAATGACGATTCACACGATTCGCGACCGGAGCGCCCTAATACGTGCGCAATGTTGACCTCCACCACGATTTAGAGCTCTCCACTATAGCCCGATGGATCAATCTAACGAGTGAGCGCTACTTTGCTAGCGCTGAACACTATGCAAATCCACTCGTGCGCCTCGGCGCTAATTACATTCTTTGTCTGATCAAACACAAACGGAGACCGAGGGACGTATTACACGATCCGGATGTCCCTATCACAATAGATCTAAATCTGTACTCAATTCAATCACTGCACCTCCTTTCTTAGCTTGAAAGGCCATCAAGCCCGAATAAGCTAACGGCAAGGACCCTTCGGCACCCAAGACCACAAATAATCAACCGCCAAAGCTCGCAGATCAAAAAACTGCTAAATTTACAATAAACATATCGCTTATAATTTATAAAACTAAATCTTTTTTTAACTATTTTATCTGGTTTGGCAGGATGATAAAATCAAGGCATGCGACATCTTATACCTGCTAAAATAGATAGTAAATAGGATAAATAAAAGCTTAGCTGCTATAATTGATAAAAGTTAATGTTTTATGAGGGTTTCTCACAGATTATTGAATAGTTGATTATTTTGACGTTTACATTTTTCCCGCTTTTTATCGATTTTTTACAAATATTTTATTGTCAAACTCAGTGTTCTACAAAGTTTTAGGCTTGCTATCGCATTTTAATTAAATAGTTAACGTATTCATTTACTGATAATTAATTGCCAATGCAGTCAGTGGCGTAACTATACCGTTCGAGGCCCGTGGGAAATTCATCGGACAGGTAATTTCTTAAATAAGTATTTATCAATTTCAGTTTTGAAACTGATCGCTCGGCACTACCCGTAGTTTCAGGAATAACAGACATGTACTGCACACTTCAGGAAAGATTGAAGATATAAAATGATTCTTTATTATTAATAAGTCAGCAAATTCTCTTATAGATGACGTTTTTATTTGGTGTCTTAAAGAGGAAAACTGAAAATTTCTGGAATACTAGACAGATATATCTCTTTTTTTATATAGCTGGACAAATGATAACATATTTTTACTTAATGTGTATGTGTAATAAGAAATGTTGGGAGTTGCGATTTCCTCTGACTGGGAGCCCCATCAGAGTGGGGGCTCTTGGCATTTTGCCGACCACCTAATAGTTACGCCACTGGATGCAGTACCAAAATTACTTCATTTGCAAGTATTTAAGAGCTTACCAAGCATAACTTGAAATTTAAGCTGTTGTTTGTTTTTGAAATAGAGCTCATGTAATTGTTGTTATATTAGCAATTCACATTTAGAGAATATTATATTTCACTAACTTTGCAGTTTACTCAATCAAAAGAAATACCTAATTAAATTCACAATGGTTGGAAAGATGAATAAGCTATACGTTCATAAACGTGGTGAGTAACTTGTAAATTTATATATGTAACTTGATTTATAATTTATATCTTGTATAAGATATTATTGTGCTAGTTATGCATTAATTATTTACAAAAATTTTGGTAAATGACAATGTGTTAAGTCTGATATATTTTTTAGATATGTTTAATCCACTTAAATTTTATTGTCATTTTTTTGTGTGATATATGTTTATTTATTTAGCATGTCATAATTTTATTCAGGTGGCAGAATGGAAGAGGTCCATATTGATAAAATTACTTCAAGAATTAAAAAGCTTTGCTATGGGCTTAACATGGATTTTGTTGATCCAGTAAGTGTTGACTTAAAATCAGATTTTTCAAAAATAGAACTATCTATTACATTGGACTTACCTTACTTACTGAAATAATGTTTATCTCTTATATTTTCATTTTATTAAAATCAAAAGCAGATACAGTTAAGTTATTCAATTTATAATATCATTAAAATCAATCTTGCTTTCAGAGATAAGTGTGCTTTAAACTCACATTGTGATCAACTACAACTGCTACTCTCAAAATATCCAGCAGTATTTGTGAGATAAGCTAAAAAAAATTAGATATAAAATAATAGTAAAAAAATTATTACTATTTTCACATTTTCTAAGGATTCTTTATTAGAATGTAAAAAATCTATCTTTATCTTTAGTCTTTGCTAAAATACTTTTATTATTAAAGAATTTAAATCATAAATTAGCTTACTATAATTGTTATTCAGGTAAGCATTACGCTAAAAGTAATAAGTGGTATTTATTCTGGAGTAACTACAGTTGAGCTTGATAATTTAGCTGCTGAAACTTCTGCAACAATGACAACTGATCATCCCGATTATGCTCTACTTGCAGCCAGGCTTGCTATATCCAATTTACATAAGGAAACAAAAAAACATTTTTCAGGTAATTATGATTTTTTAATGGTATAGCAGATGGTAGAGTCATGGAGCAGGTGGTAGAGTCTTCTATATGGTAAGGGAACATCGCCGCCCATGGACAACCGCGCCAAAGTCCGCTCATTGGTTGTGTTGCCGGCTTTTTACGCCACTTAAGCGGAATTTTTAAGGGCTTTCGATATCATCACTCACTCAACAGAACATAGTAGAAGCACCTTTTCAAGTACAACTACCATTTTACCCAGAGTATTCTGTGAGGCCGTGGTATAACTTAACTGGTGGACGTGCCAGCCCAATAAACGCGTCCGCTTATGCTTCAGCGTGATGCGTGACATGAAAATAAAAAACAATCATATGTATTTAACTTCCAGATGTTATGAGAGATTTGTATTATATTATCAATCCACATACAAATCAAAAGGCTCCGATGATATCTGATTTGCACTACAATATTATTATGAAAAATAAAGACAGATTGGATTCAGCAATTGTATATGACAGAGATTTTAAATATAACTTTTTTGGTTTTAAAACATTGGAACGATCTTATCTTCTAAAGATAGATAACAAGGTTAGTGACAAATTTTAAATGTTGGAAATAATTGATAGTCTTTAATATTGCTGTTGATGTGTCACAATACATCAACTGTAATGTTAAAAATATGAAACTATAAGCTCTTAGTTTAGTAATTCAATTATTTAAATTCTTTGTTGAGTGATTCTTATTTTTTGTAGGTTGTAGAGAGGCCACAACATATGTTAATGAGAGTGGCAATAGGCATACATGGTGATGATATTGATGCGGCCATCAATACATACAATCTTTTATCTGAAAAATACTTTACTCATGCCAGTCCTACTCTTTTCTCGGCTGCCACGCCTAGGCCCCAACTGTCTTCGTGTTTCCTAATTGCTATGAGGGATGACAGTATTGAAGGTATATACGATACTTTAAAGCAATGTGCTCTAATATCAAAGTCTGCTGGTGGAATTGGTGTCCATGTACATTGTATAAGAGCTAAGGGGACTTATATTGCGGGAACAAATGGTGTCTCAAATGGTCTTGTGCCTATGTTGAGAGTATACAATAATACAGCAAGATATGTTGATCAAGGAGGAAATAAAAGACCAGGAGCCTTTGCTGTTTATTTAGAACCATGGCATGCCGACATATTTGAGTTTTTGGATTTGAAAAAAAATACTGGTAAAGATGAAGTTCGCGCCCGTGAATTGTTTTACGCGCTTTGGATACCTGATTTGTTTATGAAGAGAGTAGAGAATAATGAAAATTGGAGCCTCATGTGTCCTCACAATTCTCCTGGCCTTGCTGACTGCTGGGGAGATGAATTTGAAAAATTGTATGAAGAATATGAAAAACAAAACAAATATGTTAAACAAATTCGCGCACAAATTTTATGGAAAGCCATAATAGAAGCACAAGTCGAGACAGGGACTCCTTTTATGTTGTATAAGGATTCATGTAACAGAAAAAGCAATCAACAAAATCTTGGCACCATTAAATGCAGCAATCTTTGCACTGAAATTGTAGAATATACATCAACAGATGAAGTGGCTGTGTGTAATTTAGCTTCAATAGCCCTCAATATGTTTGTCAATGAAGATAAAAGCTACAACTTCGAAAAATTAAAAGAAGTAACTAAAATAATTACTCAAAACTTAAATAAAATTATTGATATTAATTACTATCCAGTCCCAGAAGCTAAAAATTCAAACATGAGGCACCGGCCTATTGGGATTGGTGTTCAAGGACTGGCTGATGCGTTTGTTCTAATGCGTTATCCATATGAGAGTGAAGCTGCCATAACATTAAATCAGAAAATATTTGAAACAATTTATTATGGAGCATTAGAAGCCAGTTGTGAACTAGCAGAAAAAGAAGGTGTTTATAGCACTTATGAGAATAGCCCTGCAAGTAAGGGTATTTTACAGTATGATATGTGGAATAAAACACCCACAGATCTTTGGAACTGGGAAGCCTTAAAACAAAAGATTGCTAAACATGGGCTTCGTAACTCTTTGCTTATTGCACCTATGCCAACAGCATCTACTGCACAAATTCTTGGAAACAATGAATCTTTTGAACCCTTTACATCTAATATATACCAGAGAAGGGTACTTTCAGGAGAATTTCAAGTTGTCAACCATCACCTATTGAAAGATTTAACACAGGCAGATCTTTGGGATGAAGACATGAAAAATTTGATCATTCATCATAATGGTTCTATTCAAAATATTGAAATCATACCCAAGGAAATTCGAGATTTGTATAAAACAGTATGGGAAATTTCAGTCAAAACCACAATTCAAATGGCGGCCGATAGAGGTGCCTTCATTGACCAAAGCCAATCATTTAATATCCATGTCGCTGAACCAAATTATGGAAAATTGACTTCTATTCATTTTCATGCCTGGAAAATGGGCCTTAAAACCGGAATGTATTACTTGCGTACAAAGCCAGCTGCAAATGCTATTCAATTCACGGTTGACAAGTCAAAAGTAAAAGGTGGGAATAGCAATGCTGAGAAAGAAGATGCGGAAATCTCAATGATAGCATGCTCATTACTTAACAAAGACCAATGTTTTAGCTGTGGCTCATAGACGAATTCGTATATAACGGATCTGATCAAGTGACTATATGTTTCGTTTGTAAATTTGTCTTAATTATATGATTAATACCAATTTGCTATTTATGTTTATAATTTTTGAAAATATATCAAACTCGTGAACCCGGCAGACGTCGTGCTGGGACCAATTATGAATTCTTAGCAATCCATGAGCCCACTAAACCCGAAAAATGGCTACATTAAGGGAACATTTCGATTCAAATAAAACGTAGGCTATATCCCGGTTTTGAGCTGCCTCCCAACCCAATTTTCATTTGTTCTTGACTTATAATTGGTGTAACTACCATGACATTTTTTATATATAAGTTTAAAACATTTTTAATTTATATATCTCTTAACATATTATTTCACTGTAAAAATGCTAAGAAAAAAAAATCTAAATCATTTGCAGATTAAATAATAAAACTGCTTTTATTTTAAAAAAGAGATACATTTATTGAAATTAGATAGCCTTAAAAAACTGCTTATCTGTTGAAAATATTTTTAGATCAACGTAGAATTCGTCACACAATTTATAACTAAAGAATGGAAGGATAGATTTTAATTAAATATAATATGAAGTTACATAATGGATTAAAATCTAGAATACTTTTTTATTATATTTTCTGCCAGTTAGAAATCAATTAATGAATAATATTAATTACGGCTGAATGATGATGATGATTCATTCCAAGTAAAGTTGCTTTTGAAAATTTTACAGGCATTACATTTTTTAATTTGTTTAGATACATAAGTTTTACCCTTTTAAATTAAATTCAATATACATATTATAAAAATATTACTGTCAAGTATTTACAGGAATAAAACCTTTTTAAATCGATATATACATACATACAAGAAACCTCATGTAGGTTAGCCTGGAATACTTTTATGCACTCTATTCCTTGAGTTTAGTTTGATGTTAACTGCTACCATCACATTTTAATTTGTGATTAATTTTATCACTAGCAGGTGCTCTTTGACATTCATCCTTCAAATGAAATATCAACTGATTTACCGAGTTTTAGTATATTGTTTTACACCAGGTCGATTATTGGACAACGAATAAAAAATACAATATATTTTTTAAGCCAAGTAGGGATAGCTATTGTGATAGTTTTATTTAATTGCAAAACAGGTAAAGGAATAATTTTAACCTTTACCCCAGTTTCATACATATACTTAGGTAGGTAGTGTTATTACAATGATTCATGTCTAAACAGATATTATAGATAAATATCAATCATACGTTTAACTCTATCGTTGTCCATTCCAAGCTCGGCAATTAAATGTCTCCCTGACATTCTTCGGAGTTAGGGGGGTTTTTATTAAACAGACTTGTTAACTTTCAACGCCGAGCACTGTCGTAATCGACATCGAGACAATACAAAGTTTCATCGCGTTCACTTCTGTTTGTCGTTCCACAACTGAGCGTTTTTTAAGGCATTTTGTGTCGTGCACCACCTGTATGGAATCATTTTCCAGCAGCGGTATTTCAAAACTAATACGACTTTGGGACCTTCAAGAAAAGAGTGTACATATTTCTTAAAGGCCGGCAACATACCCGTGGCTTTTTAAGGGCTAGGGTTGTCCATGGGCGGAGGACAGCTTGTCCTAGGCTCGTTTGCCATCGATACCATAAAAAAAATTACCGATACTCTTGAAATAGCTGCCTCAATAAGCATGAGGAATTAAGTAACCTCACCCACCGTGATGTATTAGACTTAGAAAAGAACTCTATCCATACGGGCTAATTCCAAGGGAATTTCACGATCCTCACCAACGTAGAATACGACACGAGGAAGGATTTCCTATAAAAAGTCAGTTCCCAAAATAATACCTATTATTTAATCTACAGTATAGACTGTTAATATATTAATAACAAAATGCATCAAATCGAAATAAAATTGATCAGTATAGTAAAATGAATGATATAATAAATTAAGTTAAATTTGTAATACAACTAGTTACCTGTTATAACAAATTATAATAATAATTATCTAACAAATTATATATTACATATCATATATTCTTATATACATATATATGAATACAATTGCTATGAATTCATAATTGATAACACAATTTTAGACTTTTTAATTTTTACGGTAACTTCTTAGAATAGGATAAATTATATCTAAAGACTCGTGGATTTCACTCCGAGATTTTCCACCTGAAACGAGAATAATTTTTAGTCTTAAAGCAAAACTTTCAAGGTCGTGACTGGCCTTAGTAGAAACGTGATTCACTTGAGATTTATTTTAAATGATTAACAAGCATTTAAAGACATAAGCAATTTTTCTAGAAATCTACAATTTACAAAAAAAAACTACAAATCTTTTCAATAGTTTTTTAAATTATGTCTACGAGAGACATTTAATGTTCCATCATTTATGCCTTCACAATTACTACTTATTACAGAAAATTAAATTAAATTTGATTTTTTTTTATGGCATAGGGGAAAATGGAGCAGGTGTGTCTCCTATATGATAAGAGAACTTTAAAGCGTAATTTTTAAGGGCCCCCAATATCCTCATTCAGTCAAAAAAACACAATACAAGTACCGTTTCACATTGAGTATTCTGTGAGAGCGTGGTGTCACTTCGGACGAATCGTACTAGTTAAAGCGTCAGCATATGTCAAGCTCTTCTAGAGACCGAATAAATTAAAAAACAATTTTCCGGATCGGGAATCGAACCCGATATATCTCGCTTCATGGTAGACTTATAAAAACACTTAGCTACGAGCCTCCTAAAATAAAAACTAACCGATCTCCAAATTAAGATTAAGGCAAATAACCAGTCCAGCAGTGGACTTAAGTGGGCTAATGATGATGATCCCCAAATTATAAATATTGCTTTATTTGAAAAAACTTCCCGTCATAGCGATTGTATACGTAAATCATTACATATTTCGTGTTTTAATGGAATTCTTGTTATTTATATAAAAATAGACTCCTGAACTATAAGTTTTTAACTTATAGGTTTGTACCAATAATTTTTATTTCCAGATTAAATTTTGGATGTAATCAATAACTTACATAAAACGAGTTATAGATATCTTGTTTGTACTTGCCTGTTATAACCATTTTTCCATTAACAAATATCAAAAGAACAACTTTTGGCCGTACCATTCTATACACAAGGCCTGGAAATAATTCCGGTTCATAAGATGCAAACTGGCCATGTGCTTGTTGCAGTGCTTCTAACCTTATGGGAAATCTTAAATCAGCAGTTGCAATAAAGTTTTGTACTTTATAGTTTATAAACTTGACCTAAAAAAATGCATAAATAAATACCCCGACATGGTCAAGGGACTAATTAAAGAATAAAGGTACAAACCGGAAATCCTAATTTGTGCACTATCCTAGCAAATTTTCTTGTTGATATGTAAGCATCGCTTTCATTTCTCGCTCCAGTGCAGACAATTTTGCCAGACCTATAAACTAATCATAATTTTCAACAACAATTATACTTCCCTTGATGCTTATTAGAATGAAGAATATCTAAGAAATGGAGAAATAAAATTACAAATTCCATTCATTTGTTTAAGTCCTATTTTATATTATAAATAATATATATTATAATATATTACAAATTGAAAAAAATTTGTATCAAAAAGGTTAAATTATTTTATTAGGTTTTACAAAAATATGAACGTAATGATAAAGATGAAATAGGTAAATAGATAATTAATAGGTAAATATCTATTTATTGATTTTTATAATACTATGTTAATAAGTAGGTGCCAAATAAAATACCATTTTTATATTTCGTGATATTCTGGTAAATGTATTAATTAAATTTAGTGATTCTATTATTCAATATCTCAATATTATAATAAATTGCATTTACCGGAAAACCAAAGCTGTAGCTCGAGGTTCTAAAATTTTCATAACCACACCATGAAACCTTGCAGGATTATATTCAGAATATCTGGTACAACAATAAATGTCTAATAGGTTAAGTTCACACCCTAAGCTGACAGATGCCACACAATTTCTGAAATGTTTTCATAAAAATATACTATCATCATATAAATAGAATTATATGTATAATGTAGCTTATGGCATATAGCATTTGACTCAGTGCTTCTAATCAGATATTTAATACAATGAAATATGTAATTGGTTTGATGAACAAATATTTTTTAATGAATTGTATACTAATAATATTTGTCAAAGGAAACATTATTTACTCATAATCACACAAATATATTGCAATAATTAAGAATAAACTATACTATAACACAAATTATGGCAATATTTAAGATAAACTAATACAAAATGAATTTTATATTTTAGAAGAAAATTTTTTAAATTTAGATAGTAAAAATACAGGACAATAATAGAAAAATAATAAACAGGTATAATCATGAAACAGTACACTATTTTTAGGAATTTTTTTATATGAAATCATGTAACACAACAACACTGATAAGGAATTACTTACTGCAATTTTATACTGCTTTTTACTTGACTTGCAGCACTTGTCATAGGAGTAAGAGCTATCATTGATGAATGTGGATTAAAAACTTGTGGAGTGAAAGATCTGTTTGTAGGAGTCAAAGCAATTTCACCAACAATTTTTGTTTGTGACAAAATCTGGTAATCTGTTGAGTTGTTTTTACTTGGAGTTGATATTGTGGCATGATTTATATGTTTAGTTTCTCCTTGATCTTGGTTGCTAAGCATTTCATCCTTTTCTTTGTCCTTAAAAAAATATTTATACATTTTTAACAAAAAAGAAGGCAGTTTTATAAAAGTATGAAAAGTCAAAGTTAATGTATTGTAAAAGTCATACTTACATTGGAAAATTCTTTATCATTCATTTTGTAATGAATAAACAATGTCAAACAGAACTAATGTTTCAATATTATTTTAAGGATTAATTTCTCCTCACAACACATATAAACTAATTAGAGGAGTATTCTAACTTCTAAAAACGGTCTTACTGATAATAGCTTTGTTTGCCTAATAATCGCATATATATGTAATATATTTTTATGTACCTAAAAGAGACTATTGGCGTTAAACAAGCAGCAAAAAGAGTCTCGTTTAATAACAAGATGGCGGGTCTATACAGAACAGCTGTTTTATATTTTCTTGATTTTTTTATCCATTGTCATAAGTTTCTTGTTTATTTTTTTGGCTTCTGTGACTATCAATCACAATCATAAGATTCAAGAAGCTATTAGGAGTGCTAAAAAGAACAAATTTGGCCCCATTTCGAATACTAATGACGGATCGTCAGACATCGTTTTTATTCTACTAACTTGACACTTATCGTCAAATTTTGGACGAACGCATCATATATTGTTTGATGCGTGCGTCCAAAATATGACGATATTTAATTTATCTTTATTATAA
>DWCF01006407.1:0-12456 GCA_018230265.1 Delias oraia
AACTCATTAAAAAGAAATTAGATAAAAACTAAATAACATTGAAACTAATTTAAAAAACTAAAGCTGAATTAGAAAAAAAGAAACTATTTTTCAATTAATAATATAATTTCTAATGAACTCATTTTAAGATGTCTTTGTGAATTCTGACACATAAATTACTTATCTATACCAATTCGTAATGACGTCGAAGATAACAAATGAAAAGATTTAAAAGCGGGAAAAATTAATAATTATTCATTTTTATTATTTACTTTTATAATTTTATTTTTTTTTATATATAAACAGTGGCAAACGAGCAGGTGCCTTACCTAGGGCAAGCGGTCCTTGCTCTAGTTGAGTTTAGGATTAGCCTAGCCCTGCAAGCCGCGGATGCACTGCCGGCCTTTAAGGACCATGTATATTTCATCATCAGCCTTTCAAGTCCATTGTTGGACATAGGTCTTCTCCAAGGACGCCCACCTATTACTAACCTGAGTGATCTGAATCCAGCGGTTGCCCGCGACCTCGCGCGTTACTCGCAACTAATGTATATTCACTAAGTCTCCAATCATTATATACATATAAAAGACGAATATATATATACACATATATATTCGTCTTTTATATGAAAATAATAAGCTGTTGTATTGATCTGTTAATAAAGAAACGACAACATACTAAAAATATTTAAATTATTTTCATTACACATTAATTTTTATGAGAAAATTTAATTTAAAATCTCTCTTATGGTATAGTGTGCAACGGATCAGGCGGGTCTCCTCTTTGGTAAGAGATCTCTCCGCCCATGGAATTTCGCGGCAAAATTCTGCTTTGGTTGTGTTACTGGATCTAGAAAAAATTTGAAAGGGTTTATGATACAACAGAGCTAGAACTACTGCGATAAAGCGTTGAAGACGACAACACAACCAAGATGCAATTTATGTTATGCTATGTTGTTAGGTACCAAGGCATTCCCTGAAATATATTGGTGGTCCAAACTTTTTCTTTTATAACGTTTGTGTAATTATGGATGGAACTAAAATCGGCGCTCGGCTATTTGTGGTGATGAATGCAGCCAAGTGCTACCCATTTTGAAACTTACAATATAATTGCGTAATCTAATTTTTGTTGTTCTTTTGTTTATGATATATTAGTAAGTATTAAATATAGAAATTTACTATAGTAGTAAATGTTATTAAATAACTAACTAATAGGATGTGAGTACATACTTAAATATGTCAAAAAATATCACCCCTGGGAGAGCCATGCTTAAGCATATGCGAACTAATTTTGCCAGCTTGTCTGAAGTAATACAACGGGCTCACAGAATACTCAGCGTGAAACGGTACTTGTACTGTGTTTCACTGAATGATTGAGGATATCGGATATCCTTAAAAATGCCGCTAAGTGGGGTAACAAGCCGGTAACACAATCTATGCGCGGACTTTGGTACGGTTGTTCAAGGTGGGCGGTGTTCTCTTACCATATAGGAGCCACCTGCTACGTTGTCCGCTATATCATAAAAAATCGTAAAACTACGCAAACTTGTAATAGCTCATACAAACCTTCAAGAATAATATAAATTTCACATAAATTACTCATTTAAAGTGTAATTAGAAATGCTTTTTTTATAATTAACTTTTTAATTTCCACAATGTACGCACGCTTTACTCGCTTCTTCCCGCAACTTTACGCTCCATAGAGTTGTATAAGGTTTTTCCGACAGAACCGTATAAAATGAACAGTTTTCAATTTTTTTAAGGCACATTGAATATTAACTAGTGAAAGGGGTGTAAACAGAGGGCCCATGGGCAGCAGTGACCTAATACCATCAGGGGATTCATCTGCACTGGTGTGTATAGGGACACAATAGGCTCGGCCGAATTGATCTTATAAGCTTACCATGATAGAGTCCAAAAAAATACATTTTTAAATTAAATTATGACAAATGAACAATTCTACTTAACCATATGGATTATAAATGAAGAATTTTAACATATTTTAATTACTCATCACAAATAATTGAAATTTCCAAACAAAATTGAGTACAAATATAGTGGTACAGTTGAAAATTTTAACTCGTTAAAAGTTGTTCAGCGCCAGCCAACATGATGTCTACCTCACCTTGGCTCTTCTTAATACTTATTATCTTTGCGATATTGATGATGTTTTACTACGAGAATCCCGAACCAGGTAAGAGTATTTTCCAATTATTTTATACCAGTGACCAGAGAGACCAATCTTAAGATTTTCTCTCCATAGGAGAACCACGCTGAAGCCTTTCTGACTCACTAGTATCTAATTGAGTAGGCTTGTTCGGAGTGATATCACGGGTTCAAAGAATATCTGCTTGAAATGAAAAATGATGTCTTCCTTAAAAATTTAAATTTTATCTAAATTTTCATAATATTTGGTTAATTTAATTAATCTTATGTATGAAGTTAAAAACTAACCTAATAATCTCACCTTTTTAACGCGAGGAAGTGACTCACTCACTCTACGAAACACAGTATTAGTTCCATTTTACGCTGAGTATTCAATGAACCCATGGTATCACTTCGGACGAGGCGGCCCAATTTGTGTGTCAGCGTATGTTTCAGCATGACTCTCTCACGCGTGTGACAGTGTTAAGACACTCGCCCGGCCGCTGTCAAGCCCTTTCAAAACTTATAATCATTCGTACCGTGACACCTTATTAGGTCTTTTGAGGCTTGTAATTCAATTAAAATTCAATTTCATACAATTTAAATTATAATACCGTTTTTTTCCAGAGACAGCAAGTAAATCACCGTTGTTTGATTCAGACAGTTAAATTTTACATGTAAGTATATAATCCATTTCAGTTCACATTCTATAAACAATTTTGATGAAATTATATGAATGTCGCATTCTTTTTCTGGTGTGACTGTCAAACCTGGATAAGACAGTTCTGAAGGAAGAACAATCTTATTCTCAGTTACAGAGGTTTCTCAGTAACCCGAGTTTTTCGCTAATGCAGGTAGTTTAGCTTTTCTTTTATAGAGAGGTACAAAGCAATATCAAGTACAAAAGTGAAGGAAATACGACTCTCTTACAGAAGTTTCTCTTTCTCTTTTATAGTTTTCTCACTTATTCAGTTCTCATTTATTGACTGTATATATTTTTTGTTTTAGATCACTATTATGAGAACCCATCAATGCATGAAGTTTAAATAAAATGTAAAACAAATCACTTTTTTTTATTTTTCCTTATCAGTGATAAAATGTTTTCCCTAAATATAAACTATTATAAGAAAATACGCATTACAATGCTATTTTTTTAAAGTATAGCGGACAACGGAGCTAGCAGGTCTCCTATATGATCAGATAACACCGCCGCCCATGGACAACCGCACCACAGTCCGCGCATTGGTTGTGCTGCCGGCTTTTTACGCCACTTAAGCGACATTTTTAAAGGCCTCCGATATCCTCACTCACTCAACGAAACACAGAACAAGTACCGTTTCACGTTGAGCATTCTGTGAGCCCGTGGTAAAACTTCGGACGAGCCGGCCCATTTAGTGCGTCCGCATATGCTTCAGTATGGCTCTCCCACGGGTAATATATTATTTCTTGAAAAAGGATCTATTGAAATTAATTAAAAACCTTATTCTGAAGTCTTTAATTAAATTCTTCGAAAGTAATTATTTTTGTAATTTAAATGAAGGTTGTCGAAACCTACATACTTTTCGGTGATAAAAAAAACCTTTTTTATTCAATAGTAAGAAATAAATAAAAAGACTATCACAATAATATTTTATTTACAAATTATAAAATACGTCTCGCGCGCTATAACAATTATGAACATATAAGTAGCAATACCGGAATATGACCAGAACACATCAAACAAATGTTATTACCAATGCATATTAACAAATTCAGTATAAAATATTTTCTTAAAATATATTTGTGATTTTGGTAAAGTCGTAACTACTCGTTGACATTATTATTAAAAATATTTCGCAATAATTGGAGGCTTTGTATATTTATTTGCAGGGCCGTTTTCCTGCCAAACAAATCACCTGGAGGAATGTTCCCCTACTTACCAGGACCGTACTAAGAACGTTTCAGGCAAAAAAAAATTTCTTTGTATTGAAATGTATGGGACTATAGGACCACTAGACCGTTCTTTCACCGACCAGTACCGTTGCGTACAATGCACGGAGCGACTAGCATAATTGTCGGCGAGAATATTTTGCCGGTACCGATACGCTACTCGCATGGCACGCAGCGTTGCCAAACCGTTGAACCAACAGGTTTCAGCCGCGTAGAATGACTGTTAAACGCGCAGCTTTGTTTTCTCTGCCTGAAAATGAACGAAACATACGTACACCTCTGGACGAAAAATGAATGATGAAAATTTAATGGAATTTGTACAAAAGTATGAGTTTTATATAATGTACAACATCCATTGTATATGGATACTCTAAAAAAAGAAATAGCTTGGAAAGAAACTTCGGATCAATTAAAACAATCAGGTAATTTTTCAAATGATTGTTAAATACCAGTATAAAAACTTATATACAAGAAATTCGGGAGAATAAATAACAAAATCAGTAAGTATTTAAACTAAGGTAGGTAAGGTAAGTTACCTAGTCTATTTTTGGACCTTGAGCAGTGTTTTTCATTAAAATACAGATTTTCAATTATTAAAAGTATAAATAAAGATAGTACAAAGAACCACTGTTTGGGATACTAAAATAATAACGTGATTTGCGTCTAGCCCACCTACACAATTAGGAAAATTCCAAGTAATTCAGAAATCTTATAATAAATTCAGAAATATTTTTTTTGAATTTATTACGGGCTAGGACAAGAAAAATAGAACGTACACAGCTGCGCAGCTTTTACTAATTTTGGCAACTTAAAAGGGACTTAAATCAAGTAACATTACATGAAGTGTATACTGTATTTAATTTAATTTTTTTTACAGCTGGAGCTTGTAAACAGAGATGGCAAGGGCTAAGAGACGCATATAGAAGAGCATTGAATAAGAAAAAAGGCGAAAGTGGACAGACAGCCATGAAGAAGTGGAAGTACGAGGACTTCAAGACGACAGGCGACGAAGAAAAATTACAGGAAAAATGTGCAGCACCTGAAGTCCAGAACCCTAACTTCGTCAATGATACCTTAAACAACGATGCTGTGTATGCGGCTTCTACTCACGACACTGATATACGGGACAAAGATATTATCAAGCAAAAATAACAACACTTTCATGGAAAAGAGGCAACTAAAGCGGCAACTAAAGAGGCAACTAAAGTCAGAATCCGCTGTGTTGATGAGTCGACTAGTAGACGAGCAGAATATTATACTACAAAAGCAGCACGATGAACTTGATCGTTTCTTTTTAAATATATCAGAAACAGTAAAAAAGTTTACACTTTATCTAAAGCAGTAGCAAAAAACAAAATATTTAGTTTGGTTTCCGAAATGGAGTTACAGCAGCTCGCATCAGCCACCTTTACAATTTCACCGCAATTCGCGCCATCGTCAGCTTACACTAGAAACATTCAAGCAAATGATACACCCATGGCGACGTCTACTGAGCAATGTAATAAATACAAGAAATTGAATTAAATATCAATCTTTGAAAATTCGTTTTTATTTATTTATTATGATAATTCCATTAAAATTTTAATTTAAAATATAATAAACAAATTGTTTTACCGTAAACACACAGCAAGCTTTTCCTTGGGTGACAAACAATCTCTAAATTTAGTTTCTTCTAAAAATGACATTTTTCAGTAAAAAATTGAATTCCAATTGAGACATTCGAAAATACTGCAAAAACTTTTCTTCATCATCTACTACATGCCTGAATAATATCCAATACTCTCCTTAAATTTTTCGTTCTTTTCTTTTTTTCCGTTCTAGTCTTTCTTGTATGTTCTTCATTCAATCTAATAAAAAATAATTGCTTTTCTAATAGGCATACCTATTTTATGACATGAAAGCACTCAAGGACGTCCCCACAACTCCGACATGCACGCGAGAATGACGGTCCGAACTACATTATGTAAGGGTCATACGGGTAGTATGCGGTCATCAAGCACGTTACATACGGCTACAGAACGCCGTCAATCCTTTCGGATCAGATGCCTTCCTAGCACGGTCATGGTATGAATGAATACAATAAGGGCTGTATTTGGAAACCAATCTAAAATATAACAGACATTTTTAATATCGCAATTTAATTTTGTATCTACTTATACTGCATAAACGTCATTCTCAGATCTAAATCCTCTTAAGCAACCCTGAAAAGCTTTAATTGCTTGCGTATCTTATTTTTAATGAGAATGTCATTAATTAATCAACAATACCAAACCATAGATAAGTAGATTATTTTTAATTTCGTCACTATTGTTGTAAAAAATTCCAAACATACATAGCTACAAATATTTGATTATCTATCACTCACCACTATGAACATAATAGCGTCCGAGTACGATACAACAGATAACAAAAATAACCTAAACTAACCTAAAAGTGATGTAAAAGTTCAAAATTGAACGCAAAATATTATGCATTATAGAACCGATTACAATATATCAAAATTTAATAAAACATTAATCTAATACAATTCATACAGCTAGATTGCACGGGAATAATGCACAGAGTTCACATTGACATTTCACAAACTGTTTTATTTTGGTAATATTCCATTCGAAATCAAACATACTTTGATAATTAGAATAACTTGATTGTACGATGAAAATATCATTTTTAGGTATCCGATTTAATGATTAAAATTCAAAACGGTTTTTCAATATTCAAATATTAGTTATTATTGTACATTTAAAAATCACGCTGTATATAAATTTAATTATTGCACTAGGCCAAAATATTTAAAATACTTTAATAAAATCATGCAATCAGTCGGTTACGGTAACGATACATTTTTCTAAAATACAAAAATCCTCTCAAAACTCTCTATTACCAACAATACAATTCTCATTCGCGCCCAGTTTTTAGTAAAAATCAGTTGCCAATTTCTGCAGATCCATAGACAAACCGGTTAACCTACACGTGTACTAAGCAAAATAATTTACACTCGATCCAGCCTTTTTATTATTTGCCATAGAGCATAGATCCACCCAAAGACGCGGCGTGTAAATTCTCACTTCGTACGAGGATTGAGGTAAGCACGCATTCCATAGACATCTAAATATTTCTATAGACTAGCGACTCGCAACCTGTTTCAGCCACGAATCCCTAGGGACTTAAGCATAGTTTTCACGGATCCCTTACGACCCCAGAATATGTATTTATTTTAATTACTATTAATATTTATGTATCGTCCACAGATCACATGACATGGGAGTCCCCCCCATACATATACTCGCGGACGCCCTAGGGACCACGAACCACAGATTGGGCAACACTGCCATAGACGCCTAGATGAAACAGACCGTACATTATATGGGAAACGGGCTTCTAGTCTCTGGTCGTTTTACACAATACTCTCTATAATTCAAGTGTGCCGATAATAAAACTAAATGTTATTATGTAAAATTATGCCTATGTTGAATGGCCATACAAAATTCGTACAACAACCACCAATACGTTCTAGCGAGAGAAAATTTAATTTAAAACAATACAAACTAGTGTGATTACATTTGATTGATGTATTTACATTTATCCAACTATCTCTAATATAAACATCTAATCACTAGCCATTTAATTCGCAATTATATAAAAAAAATATTGCGCTCAATTATACTGTCTCTTTATTAGTACTCTAACTTTGTACGTATAGATTTTACAGTTTATTTTTTTCTCTAGTTGGAAACAGTGGCCATCGAGCAGGTGGCTCACCCAGGGTGAGCGTTCCTCCGCCCGCGGACACCCCTAGTCCTTGCAGAACCACGCGTGGATTGCCGACCTTTGAGTGAATATGTACGCTCTTTTCTTGAAGGTCCCCAAGCCGTATTAAATTGAAAATACTTCTGCTGGTAGTTGATTCCACAGAGTGGTGATATAGAAAACGTTTTTTTTTCATATAAATATGCTAAAGGTGATCTCACCTTGAACCTTATAAAATTTCTGCAGTGTCTATAATAGAAATTGTTAAATAAATTTCTACAAGTTAATATTCTCGAAGTACCATAGAAATTCCTGTCAGAGTGGTTGATATATATATATATATATATATATTCACTGCATAACACCAGAAATAGTTTATAATAATAGATATACTTCACGTACTTTTAGAAATTAATTTTATCTAATTTTTGCCTATAACTCTTTAAATTATAGTAATTCAAAGACCTCTTAAGGGTCCATAGCATGAGTGGCAGAAGCTCGCAGCAGCTCAGAAAAAAATTATCATAATAATCAATAGAAACCAAATAAGAGTACATTTTCCCATTGAATTCATTTTCTATTACCGAATGTAGTATTACACTTATTAAATAACAAAAACGATTGTTTATTCCATACATAGTCTTCGAAATGTATTTTTAGGAAAATGTGCCTTTTTTGGTCTTTAATATGACAAGATGTGTTTTTTTTAAATGGGTCAGAAAGAGACAGCATAACGAACCTAAAACTCAGTCCCACGTTGTGATGTAACACTTAACTATCAAATGTATAACATGAAAAATATTTAAAAATTATTACACATAGTCAAAACAAGTTGTAACTTATTATAACAATATTATGCATAGAAAGCTAGAAAACACTGGAGTAATAATGTAAAATTCAGTTTAAGGCAATTTAGTTAATAAAGAAATTAACTATAAAATATACAATTACATATGAAGTACGAAATGTCTCGTATCCCCCATCGCTATACATCCTCCAAACACATTTTCTTTCACAAAACAGTTATACACAACATGTAAGAGATTTGAAAGTAAAAATAACTCATTAAGTAGTACAAAATAATATAGTTGAGAGACTAAATGTGATGGATTTATGCATAGATGGACACTTTTTATATGCTATATGACGTCATAACTGCAAATAAATGCGTCGTATCGTTGTAAAAATTATAATAATATAATACAATCACGCAATTTATGAAATCAATCGCACTTTCTTTAACTATGAGGTTAAAAGGCAGTGAATTTACAATACAAATAAACTACTTTCATTTAAATGTTATGTTATTTCATTTATATACAGTGGAATCTCGACAACTCGGACCTCGTTTAGTCAAAAAACTCTCTAAATTGAAAAAAATGCTATTCTCTTCCGCTGAAGCTCAAATTACGCGGTATATGCAATTAATGAATTAATTAGACTTGGTAACTGGAACAAAATGCTATTTTCCTACGAGGCCTTGATAAGAGTATTTATTCCCTGCAAATCGAATTTCCAAAGTGAGGCTCTGTAAACCGTAGTTAGTAAAATATTGTGGCGTAGCGTATTTAAATTTATATAAATAAATGTGTACCACAAAAAAGTCGACATGTTGTTTAAATCAACAAGTCGAAAAAAATTCTTATTTACAACCGCACCTTTATAAGTCAAAGTTTTAGCAAATAAATCCTGTGTCTCGAAGTTCTAGTTAACTGGGAAAATCATTAGTATTTCCCTTGAAATTCGAGTAATCGAGATCCCACTATATAGTCAAATGTCTGTATAAAAATATATATCCATAATAAAGTCAATTATTTCATAAAATTCACATTATTCGCATTAATAAAGATATTAGTAAAACTATCATGACTTGTCCAAAATTCATGATTGACATAAACAGTAAAAAAATCACAAATGAGATTTAATTTTATCAACAACATGTACTAGCATAGTAGCATATGTGTATTTTCTTTGTAAAATATGCTCTCAATAATATGGCCTACACTATTTGGTCCGTCGAGCCTGACATCTAAGATAGCAATATTTTTCAAGTACATCATAAAAATAGTGATACAGTATAAGATACAGCATATGTCGTACCATAAATGTGTTTTAAATGGTTTTTAGTCTATGGTATATTCACATCGAGTCCTCGTACATGGCTGACATGCGTCAGAGTTGTGTGTCAGGATTGGGCGCCAGCGGTGCGTCCTGCGGGCTCTCCTGCCTTTCACCAGGATTCATGTCGATACGACCCGCACGACTCCATACCAGCATGTCCATTATGAACGCGAGAAACATTAGGCCGGCGGATAGACCTGGAAATTTTAAATTTATTTAGTAAAAGTTATATAAAAAGCTTATTATTTATTTTTTAAGGTATAGCGGACAACGAAGTGGTTGGGTATATGATAAGAGAATACCGCCGCCCATGCACAACCACGCCACGCTCCGCGCAATGGTTGTATTACCGATTTTTTACGCCGCTAGATTAGTATAACTTCAAGTGTTTCCGATATCCTTACTCAGTCAGCAAATTCTGAATCCGTGGTATCAATTCGAACGAGCTGGCCCAATTAGTGCGTCAGCATGGCTCTCCCATGGATATGACAGTGTTAGTAGACACCCGGCCACAGTCCAGCTCTTACATATACCAAATAGATTATAAATTTTTCTCCCGACCGGTAATGGAACCCGAAACGCTTCGTGGTAGGCTTAATAACACCACTTACGAGGCTCGTTTATATTAAATATGAAAAGTTAATAAATCGTCACCAGAACGTCACACGCTTGCATGATGTGAAATGTTAATTTCAGCTTGACGTTCAAAAGAATTTGATTCTAATTACCATAATCGAGAAAATCTATACGATCTCGCAACACGCAAACACGTTTCTCAGCCGCTTCACTGAGTATACATTAAATGTGATACAATGTGTCTTACGTAATGAACAATACTGTAGGAAGGCAATTTAATCATTTGTATAGATGAGTGTGTGAGGATATCAAAAGCCTTTCACAGAATACCGTTTATGCGGCGTAAAAAGCCGGCAACGCAACCAAAACGCAGATTGTCGCGCGGTTTATGGGTGATGAGCTCTTACTATAAAAGCGACCCAGTTTTTTTTCTAAATTCCCCAAGCAGGAGGCTCTACTTGGATAAGCGTCCCTTCGCCCATGGCCATCTCCAGCCTCTGCCGGGCCGCGAGTGCGTTGCCAGCATCTCAGGTACGAAGAGCAAACTTAGGCACTGGGTAGGTACTCATAAGAAGATATACATCTCGCTTACCCAAAAAGAAATGCCGCAAGCTGTCACTGTCATACGACACACAGCCTCCAATGATGCCGCAAGCCACGTCTCGTAGCCGACACGCTGCGTCCACGGCCGCACCAAACACTATAGGACACGGGACATTCCCGAACACGCCTATCGCAAACTGGATCACGCCCATAGCCATCGCCTTGTCTGAAATCGAGACAGATTGCTCACTTTTTATTATTATTCATAGATTATCCTTTCGCCTGTAAATACTTATATAATTCTCTCTATATGTTTGTCTATTTCGATGATCTAGATAAAGAAGCTTATTTTTGGGAGCTTCAGAGGTGAGAGCAATACTCCAAATGAGGCCAAATTTGCGCTTTAGGATGGTTTTAGTATCACGCGGTCCGTCAGCACGGAGCGCCCCGGTAAGACCACTCTGTATGAAGCTCTTGGGAGCGTTTTACAGTAACGTATGTAAAAGACGATCCGCGCGCCTTTACCGCCCGTGAGCGTTTTAGTATTGTGCGAAGCGCACGCACTGGCGTAGTACAATCACGGCGAGTCGTGAATATCGAATTTTTGAGACGAGGGATTGCTGAGGTTTATTTAAGGAAATTTATAGGATGAAAGACGCAAGAATTACAGCTTGGAAGGATATTTTTAAAAAAGGAAAATATTATAGGGCAAGAACTAATAACACCTACCACATCGAATGCATTGCGCGTCTGTACATCGTGTCGGTCGGGACGACAGTAAAACGGTTTACGCCATACTCGGACGCTCAGTACAGATCACATATACCCGGACCCGCACTGACAGTCCGCATGACACTTAAACCAGCCTTATAGTGTTATAAGCATTTTCAAGCAAAAATGATTCACTTCCGGTGCATTCGCATACTCACCGTGCTTATCTGTACACCGTATAATCAAGAGCACAGCCCCGACTTCTCCACTCGCATGTACAAACATGATGGCAGCGAAAATAGCTATGAACAGGTAGATCTGGTTGCAGGAACCGCCGCATTCGCCGCTCACCGCGAAACCACCATTATCCAACCGTTCATCGTACGTGACGTTAATAGCATTGTAACGGGAGAGCCTGAAAATTTTTTATCTTTAATTGCATAAACATTAAGGGTCACACTGAATTACATTGTTGAGTGATGGTATTATTACCTGCTTGTGTTGCCAACGCTATGGCGCTAGCTATGTTTTTGTTTAGTATTACTTCAGTTTCTGTCTACTTATAGAAACAGTTTAGAATATACGCGAACTGGGAGACTCATTAATGTAAGCGTTTAATATAGTTAAATAATATTGAATATAATATATTAATATATATATATATATATATAAATATAAAAGATGGATTTTGCTTGTAGTGATT
>DWCF01006408.1:0-12453 GCA_018230265.1 Delias oraia
TCGCCTCTTACGACATCCCATTAGGAAGACTGGGAGTGGTACTATTCTGATCCGGTAACCACACGGATAATATATATTATTTATATATAATTTTTATATAGAGTAATGAAAATAACTCACGTTTCGGCTGCCTCGTATAATGGCCTTTCTTTCTTCTCTCAAACAACTTGTTAATAATCGCATCTTTACGCTCATTAAAGTCCAACTCCTCATATCTATTAAGATCCTCGCACTCAGAGCAATCCGTTTCAAAATTATTACCATCAAAGTCTATATTTTTTAATCTATTAGCTGTTAAATCGCGCAATTCCCGTTCCGTTGTATTCACAGACGAATACTGCTTACCGGCCACACGGTTCCAAAGTTTCACCAAATCTTTCATTTTAATTGATCATAACACAACTGTTTGAACAACACTAATGTCCTTAATTTAATATATTACTTTGGTTTATTAAATATGCATGAGTGTACAAAATGTAATCACATCATTTTCTACAAATCACGATAAATTGTAATAATAATTGTCACATTCGATTCGCGCGCTCGCGTTTCACAGATAACGCACGTTTTGTTTTTTTTCTCGTGTCTATGCTCGCTGACTGCACTGGCCAACGTTCAGAAGGTAATGAAACCTTCTTGGACGATATATTCCGTTTATATTTCGCATACGGCATTGCGTAGATGACGCACAGAACCCGTTCTTAATTAATACACAATTATAGATTATCAATCATACACACTATGGAAGAAATTATTTTCAATCAGGGTCAAGTTTTTGGGCTACCCGGATGTATGCTTACCTAACAGAGGTAAAAAATTCGCTTAATCGCTTAACTATGATTGGAATATATTAATTTATTTTTCGTTTGATCTACCAGCCTCGTGGCTAAGTTGTTTAATAAGTGTACCATGAAGGGAGAGGTATCGGGTTCCATTCCCGGTCCAGACAATTATAATATAATTTATTCGGTCTCTGGAAGGGCTTGACAGTGATCAGGCGAGTATCTTTATTAACTTATTAACCAATGTGTGGACTCTGGCGCGGATGTCCATGGGCAGCGGTGTTCTCAAACCATATAGGAGACCCACTTGCTCCGTTGTCCGTTATAACATAAAAAATCGGAATGAAACTATTAACCGTAGGTTTGTAAGTCTGGGCTGAGATACAAAGGTACATCTGTATATAACAGATTATAATTAATTTGATTGATGGTGCCTTCGTAGTAATATAAATTTGAATAGCTTTTTATAAAAAACTAATTTAATAACGTTGCGGTTATAATATTTTCTATCACGTCTGTTCTGTTTTTGTGTTATGTTCGCGTGTATCTCACAACTTGTAAGGTTTTATGTGGAAAATTTTGGTTGATGTTTAATCTTAATCAAATCAGTAATGTGCACAAAAGACTATTATTATTAATTATAGTAATTATATTTCTACATAACCTACAAGAAAATTTTCCATCATTTTAATTAAAGAAAGAATTATGACTTGTTTCAAAGGCCGCGGGCCTCATTGCTAAGTGGTCTTAGCTTATCACGAGATATTAAGTTCAATCTCCGGTCCGAACAAATGTTTATAATTTCATTTTTATTAAGTAATTTATTCGGTCTCTGGAAGTCGAGAGGCTGGGTGAATGTCTTGACACTGTTACCTTGGGGAAAACCATGCAGAAGCATTGGCTGACGCACTAATACGGGTTGAACTCGAATTCATAAGCATTTATTCAAATAGGCCCTTATAAAGGGAATTCTGCAAGCCGATTTACAATTGCAAAAGCTACCATTGTTTCGAAATATATATCTCAACGAGAAGAGGTAGGCACTTAAAAATGCCGCTGTGGTCCATGAGTGGCGGTGTTCTCTTACCATAAAGGAGACTCATCTGCTCTGTTGTCCGCTATACCATAAAAACCCGTGGGAGAGCCATGCTAGAGCATATAGAGACGCACAAATAGGACCGGCTCGTACTGTAATACCAGGCTCGCAGAACTCTACGAGAAGAACCAACAAGAATCTTATAGGGTTTAATTTTTTTTTATTTATCGGATAGATAGGGACATAATGGGATCAGGACTTAATCCCATACACGTAAAAATAGTTGGTTTATTTATAAGCCATTGGCTAGTTTAAAAGTAACCACTTGGTGCTGGTCTTCTGTGTATGTTCGAAGTCATACCACGGTCTCACAGAACACTCAGCGTAAAACGGTACTTGTATTGTGTTCCGCACAGTGAGTTAGGATATCGGAGGCCTGTAGCAGCACGGCATTAGCAGCACCGCGTTTGACCCAGCAGTGTGGGAGCGAGACAGGAGGGCCAGAAGAAGACCTCCTACAGCTGCCTCTGGTCTAAACCGGCGGTAACGGTGCAGTGCCCGCTACGGTTAACTATTTGGTTTACAAATGAATAAATCACTTCCACATTTGGAGCTGCGTATCATTCAAATACTTCGAAGCTGTAATCTAGCTAAAGTGGTCAAACGCGGTGCTGCTAATGCCGTGCTGCTACAGGCCCTTAAAAGTGCTTAAGCGTCGTAAAAAGCCAGCAACACAACCAATGTGGTGGACTATAGCGCGGTTGTTCGGTGGTGGTATTGTCTTACCATATAAGAGACCCACCTGCTCCATTGTCCACTATACCAAAAAAAAGTTTAAAAATTACATCCCAAGGTGGGTGTTTGTGTGTGAAATTATTATTTAAAAATTTAAAAATCCGCGTGAGACCGGGGCAAGCTGCTAAACCTTTAAATAATTCAAAAATTACAGCATCTATTTGTAATTATGTAACTCGCAGATTTAACAACAATTTTTTACAAGAAATAATACCGCAACATATATAAATTATTTTTGTATTGACGTATAACTCATATAAAAAAGCATATATATTTGATTATTAATTTTTAATGTTTTGAGCATAAGAAAAAATACGTCAACAAATATTACATGTTGATCTGTCGGCCTTTGTCGGTAAATTAAGAAATACGAATTTAATTATTGCAAAAAGTAAAACTTCATATTAAAACTATATCAGAGCGAGTGGATCTCTTATATGGTAAGAGTACACCGCCGCCCATGAACAACCGCGTCACATTCCGCGCATTGGTGGTGTTGCCGGCACTTTTAAGGGCATCCGATATCCTTGCTGTATCTGCGAAACACAATACAAGTACCGTTTCACGCTGAGTGTTCTGTGAGTCCGTGGTATCAGTGCTGACGAGCCGGCTCAATTAGTGCGTTAGCATAGCTTTCCTAAAGGTGCGGCAGTATTAAGACACTCGCTCGACCACTATCAAGTCCTTCCTCTCGCTTCATGGTACTTTTAAAACCGTTACGCTACGAGGCTCTCAACATCATTCCGGACAAACTGGCCAAATTAATTTAAAAAATTAAAACAAACGAATTAAACAATAATTCCTCATTTTTAGATGTAGGTTAAAACTGGTTTCTGGATTACTTTTAGAATTATAAAGCTGTAATTGTTTCATGTCGGAGGGAAATTTAAATATCGCATATAATGTAAATAAATTAGTATTTCAATTGGCATTTTATCGCACTGTCGCTGCCATTGATTGAATGATTTTTTTATTCTATACCTGTCAATGGTGGGTCTTCTATATGATAAAGAATCGCCCATAAGCAACCGCGCCACAGTCTGTGCATTGGTTGAGTTGCCGGCTTTTTACACCGTTCAAGCCGCATTTTTAAGAGTCTCCGATTTCCTCACTTTTTCTACGAAACACAGTACAAGTAAAGTTTGATGTTGAGTTTTCTGTGACCCGTGATATCACTTCGAACGAGCCGGCCCAATTTGTGTGGCAGCATATGCTTCAGCATGGATGGCTCTTCCACGACTACATAGAAATTGACTTGTCAAATGTGACAATGTAAAAGGAGTTTTAAGAATAATTTATGTTGTTTCTGTGTTGACAGATTTGTATTAATTTCATTGTGTGTAACAAAGATATGTAAAAAAAATTATTGTATAGCGGACAACGGAGCAGGTGGGTCTCCTAAATGGTAAGAGAACATCGCCGCACCTGAACAACCGACCCCCACAGTCCACGCATTAGTTTTGTTGCCGGCTTTTTACACCGCTTAAGCGACATTTTCAATCCGATATCCTCATTCACTCTGCGAAACACAGTACATGTAGCGTTTTACGCTGAGTATTCTGTGAGCCCGTGGTAACACTTCGGACGAGCTGGCCTAATTTGTGCGTCAGTATATACTTCAGCATGGCTCTTCCACAGGTGCAAAACGGTAAGAGAACGCCGCCACACATCACCAACCGCGCCATTCTCCGGACTTGCTGTTTGGGCGGCTTTTTACGCATCATCAGCGGCATTTTCGTACCGTTAAATATGAGATATTTCTTCGTAGAAGTACAGTTTCAAGTTACAAATACCATTTCACGCTGAGTATTCTGTGAGCACGTGATATAACTTCGCATTAGCCACCGCAATTAATACGTTACCATACCTTCAGGATGACTTTCCTACGGGTGCGCCATTATTAATTCCAGAGAGTGAATAAATAATAAATTGAAATATGATCGCCAGGAACGGAGTTAGAACCCAGAATACATCTCGCTCCAAGTTTTTTGCCATTTTAAAATTTGACGTATCATAATTAATTATTCAGATACCTGCGGTATATTGAGGATCAACACAAGTATGAATCTAATCAGAAAGGACATCTTAAAAAAGGCGATCAATGTCATTGACCTCGCTCGTTTAGTTCCAGAATTTTCGACGAATGCCAATCAGAAGATACAGACGTCATAAATTATCTCAGCGTGAAACTGTGTGGTGAGTGAGGATATCGGAGGCCCTTAAAAAAGGTGAGTTAAGCCGGTAACACAGCACGCGCGGTTTTTGCTGCTAATGTCCATGGGCGTTGGTGTTCTCTTACCTTATAAGAGACTCGCCTTTCATTATTGTATAGCGTACAACGGAGCAGGTGGGTCTCATATATAGTACGCGACATCGCCGCTCATGGACAACCGAGCCACAGTCCGCGCATTGGTTAAGTTGCCGGCTTTTTACCCCACTTTAGCGGCATTTTTAAGTGCCTATGATATCCTCACTCTACGAAACATAGTACAAGTACCGTTTCATGTTGAGTATTCTGTGAGCCCGTCGTGCTTGGACGAGCCCGCGCAATTAGTGCGTCCACATATGCTTCAGCATGGCTCTCCCACACGTGAAAATCATCTTTTATCCGCTATATCATTAATATACAATAAAAAGTATTACTACTAATGTATTTAAATAAAAAAAGTGATACATACACTATTTATAACTTAAGAACGGCTGAACCTTTTTGGTTGAAAATTGGTGGGGAGATAGCTTAGAACCAGAAGAGGCTTACATGGGCTTTATATCCGAATACAAAAATGGAGGGTAATATTTTAAGTGTATTTATTTTTCAGATTTATTGGGTCCATAGACCCATTGCTGAGGGTTCATTATTGAAGACGCCAGGTTATCTACCGAGCAGAACGACGTCTACCGGGATTAGTTTAGTAGGTATATAAGATTAAATCTGTCAATTTCCGTGAAAGCCTTAACTTTCCCATAGATTATTAAATTGATTATGAAAAGCCAGCCAACTGTGAATATATAGTTTTCAAGGCCGCACGCTACCAGACGTAATATATAATTTTCATAGAAAGTTTAGTTTTCTAACCAGTACAAACTTTCTGATATAATAACCCGCAAATTATGATATTTTATGGTATAGCGGACATTGGAGCAGGTGGGTCTCCTATATGATAAGAGAATACTGCCGCCCATGGACGCCCGCGCCACACTCCGCGCATTTGTGAGTTGTATGGAAGGATATTTGTTACTCTTTTACGTGAAAGAGCGTACGTATCACTAAAAGGCCGGCAACGCATGGTCCAGCAAGGCCTCGGGTGCGTTGCCGGAGGACCGCTTATCCTAGATGACTTGATCTTTGCCTTCTAATTTAAAAAAATGAATGGTTTTTAATGTTGGTGATTTAAAATATCGTGGACAGCGGAATAGGTGGGTCTCCTATATGGAAATATATCACCGCTGACCATGGACAAAAGTGTGACAAGCCGCGCTTGCTGTGTTGTCGGCTTTTTATGAAAGCGAGGACATGCACTGCTGGGACTTTTTTTTATAACATAGCGGATATCGAAGCAAATGCGTCTTCTATATGGTAAGAGAACACCACCGCGTATGAACAACCGCGTCACAGTCCGCGTATTAGTTGTGTTGCTGGTTTTTTACGCCACTTAATCGGAATTTTCACGATTCGCGGACTTGCTGGACTCGTTCATCTTTTTAGTTTCGTTCATTTTTTGAAGTTACCCCATTCGTATGTTTGTAAACACTTTTGCAAGCTGGTTTTACAATTTGGTGATGCGCTGCACAAAAAACCTCAAAACTCTATAATTACTTACTTTTCAATTGATTTTTTTTGTATTATTAATAACAATTTTATTTTTTAAGTAATTTTTGAGAGCCTCATAGCTAAATGGTATTATAAGTCTACCATAAAACCATAGGTATCGGGTTCGAATTCCGGTCCAGACAAATTATAATTTAATTTATAACTTATTCGGTCTCTGAAAGGGCTTGACAGTAGCTTAAATTAAAGGTCTTAAATTTTAACGTTTCTAAGGTTATTTCTGTTGCAAGGGTAATAAAAACATTTTTTTATATCGAATTTTTTAATAAAGATATTTAAAAGATTAAAATTATCTACGTAATTATCTATATATATACACTTTAAGTAGCCTTAAAAATTAAAAAAATATATAATCTTTTTATTGTATTTATCATATAATATCTGATATAAAAATAGTAGGCTATCGAAACTCCTTGCATCATCTGATGGCGGATGCGTTCCCCTTTTTATTAATAAAAAGTTACCTAGCAGAAATATTAATTAGAATAAATGGTCCATCGCCCATGGACACTCCTAGATGAGCGTTGCATTTTTTCATAGTATAATTTATTTATATTAGCAAAAATATTTTCGAATTTTTCATAGAATTTTTTTAAAAAATTAAGTAATTTTTTTTATTTATTTATAAATATATATATATATATATATCGTTGGCTTTTTAAAAGCTCCGATGTTCCGATTTGGAAATATCTCTGCAGTCAGGTTCCACAGAGCTGGTTGTATGAAACCATAGACACGTAAACTAGCGCTTCGTCAAAGGAGGTTGAATATAAACGACGTACATGACGTCATACGTTGAAGAAATGAGAGCGTCATCTATTAGGCGTCATTCCTTTCTAGTTAAAGTCAAGGTTTGCGGTCGCGTAGGAAAAACCGTATGCATTCTTTATTATGCCGGAAACTGTGCAATGGCACGACAGACGAATCGCGTGTAACCGTCCTAGATTTATTTTAGAGTCTCGAGGCTGAGCTGTTTTGTAAGCTGTACTGGTGACATTGGTCCAATTTTGTCTGAATATAATATATGGGTTAATCTATATTATATATATTTTATATGATCTTAGGAAGGGTTTGACAGTGGCCGGGAGAATGGCTTAACACTGTCCGTGGGAGAGTAATACTGACGCAGTGATTTAGTCTTCCAAAGTTACCTCTACCAGGTTCTAAGAATCAGAGAGAAATAGCACTTGTACTGTTTCGTGAAGATAAGACATCGGAGGTTATTATCATTAAATTATATTGCCTAAGCGATGTAGCAAGCTGGCACCGCCAATCCACGGATTGTAACACGCTTCTCCATTGGCAGTGGTGTACTGTTACCATAAAAGAGACGCGTCAGTTCTATTTGCTTATAATCTTATTTTAATAATTATCTTCATCATCAGCCTATCAAGTCCACTGCTGGACATAGGCCTCCCCTAAAGAAGCCCACCTATTACGATCTTGAGGGATCTGGATCCAGCGGTTGCCCTCGACCTTCATCACCTTCAACAGCCTCCCAGAATTTTAATATTATACATAAAATACTTCAAAAAAATCGATTTTTATTACGAACTATTACTCAAGAGACGTTGTAAATGTTTAATTGAGATAAATGCCTTAATAAAACGCGATGCGTAGGAAAAGCTCTTTTAAAAACAACTTTGAACTGCGCATTCAATGTTTATATTTTATGTTATTTATGGTAAGTCCCTCTATATAGAGTTTATGCGGTAATAACGTAAATTAATGGCTATAAACATTCAAAATATTTTTATTAAAATCAATCACCTTTACTAATATTATAAATGGCAGGTTATATTCACAGAATACTCAGCGTGTAACGGTACTTGTACTGTGTTTCGCAAAGTGGGCGAGGATATCGGAGGCCCTTACAAATGCCGCTTAAGTGGTTATAAAGTCGGCAATATAACCAATGCGCGGACTGAGCCTCGGTTGTCCATAGGCGGCGGTGTTTTCTTATCATAGGAGACCCACCTGCTCCGTTGTCCGCTATACTATAAAAAAGGTATGCATGGAAGTCCAAAGGGGAGGCCTTTGTCCAGCAGTGGACGTCTTACGGCTGAAATGATGATGATGATGAAGATAACCCAAGGTGTAAAAAAATTACTTTAAAATGCGTCTGCTGTTAATTTTTTTATAGTAAAGCAAATAACAGAACAGGTGGGTCTCCCATATGGTAAGAGAAAACGCCGCTCATGGACAACCGCGCTACAATCCGCGCATTGATTGTGTTGCCAACTTTTTACGCCACTTATGCGATATTCTTAAGGGCCACCGATATCCCTACTCACTCTGCGAAACACAGTACAAGTACCGTTTCACACTGAGTATTCTATAAGCCTGTATCACTTCCGACGAGCTGACTCAATTAGTGCATCCGAATTTGCTTCAACATGTCTCTTCCACGGGTGCGACAGTATTAAGACACTCGCCCGGCCACTGTCAAGCCCTTCCAGAGACCGAATAAATCAAAATATAATTAATAATAGTCCGGATCGGATTCGAACCAGATACCTCTCGCTTCATGGTAGAACTATTCAACCACTTAGCTACGAGGCTCTCAAAATATATTACATAATACATTGAAATATTCTTAGTTTCTGGTTCTTTGTTGTTTATGGTTCATCATCATCATCATCATCAGCCCATTCAAGTCCATTGCTGGACATAGGACTCCCCAAAAGACGCTTGGTCATAGGGGGGTTATTTGCCTTAATCACCACGCTTGGCAAGCGGGTTGGTGATCGCAAAATATCTGCTGTACTCCAAAGGGCGCTGCTGTCCAACATTGTTTATGGTTATATATGTAGAATATTTCGGTGCAATAAACAAACTATGCCATCCATATATTATGAGAGAAGAAAAAAAATCTTATCTGATCAATGCAGTATATCCTTATTCGTTCTACGTGGTTTGATTTATTCATAACCAATTATCCTATTATAGAGATTTAACATTTTACTTAGAACTTTATTATGAGTAATCAATACCTGTGTTTTTATAGTACAGCGGACAACGGAGCAGGTGGGTCTCCTATATGGTAAGAGAACGCCTCGCCCATCACCAATCACGCCACAGTCCGCGCTTGCTATATTGCGACTCTTTATGCCACTTTAGCTGCCCTTTTATTGGCCTCCGATATCCTCACTCACTATGCGAAACACAGTACAAGTACGGTTTCGTTCTGTGAGTCTGTGGTATTCAGTAGTTACTAAATTAAGGATTTTATTTATTTATAACAATAAAACAAAAAACAACAGTAATTTTTTTTTAAATACAATTAGACAGGTAAAATTAAAAAAAGGAGGCGCTCGGCCTTATGCCCAACCTTAAGTAGACACATTTGTATGTTTCTGTAAGAGATTCCTAACCTGCTCCGTTGACCACTATAGAATAAAAAATACCATGATTCACTGGTAAAATTGTGACGTACATACAAAGAAGGTGTGTGGATGTATTCGATTCAGTAGGAACAGGAAATATGATTAAATATAATTTCGCTACATATTGCAATAACGTCTTTACGACACTTCTCTTCCGTGAGGATTCATTGTCACATTTCGCCATGCGAACACATTCGTCTCTCTCGTCACTCTGAGGAAAATACTAAATCCTTACGAACGCTTCCTAGAAATACCTACATGTCAATTACAAAGAATCTCATTCGCCCATGGACACTATATGACTTAATAACATTAACAATTGGTTCTGACTTAGAACATTGCTTTATATGCAAATAAATATTCTTAACAAATAAACTGTCAGAACCGTATGTACACAGCGAGTAATCATTTCCAAAAAAAAAGAAATATTCTTGCAAAACATGTTGGCACCATAAAAAATACCATATTTAGTGCAAATAAAGTTATATTATTATCTGGAAAACGCAGAGTGGGACGTCCCGCTACGCGATGAAAGACGAAAGTCGCGGGCAACCGCTGGACCCAGATCGCTCAGGATCGTAACAGGTGGGCGTCTTTGGGGGAGGCCTATGTCCAGCAGTGGACTTGACAATCTGATGATGATGAAGATTATTATTATTGTTGTTAACAGCTTTTTACGCCACTTAAACTGTATTTAACTTGTTGGCCGTATCACGCAATAAAATATTCTATGAGTCTATCTATTTCACATTGATTCTATGAGTCTGATATCACTCAATGACCCAGCCCAGTTGGTGCATCAATTTGGCTCTCCCACAGGTAAGATAGCGTGTGTATTTTTGAGAGTTTAGTAGCTAAGTGGTTTAATAAGTCTATCATGAAGCGAGAGATATCGGATTCGAATCCCAGTCCGGATAATTCTAAATTCTAATTTATTTCAATGGAACGGCTTGACGTCTGTTTCTACTGTGTATCGCTGAGTCTGTAAGGCTATCGTAGGCTCTTTAAAATGCCGCTTAAGAGGCGTAAAAGCTGACAACACAACCAATGCGCGGTTGTCTATATAGGAGACCTACATGCTCCGTTGTCCGCTAAAAAATAAAAAAAGGTATATCTATTATCGATTTATTTTAACGCGGTTAAAAATATCTTGTTTATTCAAATTACGGAACGAATCAGTTCCTACACATAATGGTAAAAATTTGAATATTGTTTATGGTCAATTTAAATATGTATAAAATACTTCCTGGTTATATCGGGAACCTTTTGAAATTGATACAAACACTATAAAATTATATTTATCTTTAAATAAAGCTAAAAACGTATAATTTATTCGATCTTTGAATGGGCACTTTATGGCATACCGGACAACGGAGCAGGTGGGTCTCCTATATGATAGAACACCACTGCCCATCACCAACCGCGCCACATTCCGCGTACTGGCGTATTTTACGCCAGTTAAGCGGCATTCTTAGGGCTTCCGATATCTTCACTCACCGAAACACAGCAGAAGTACCGTTTCTAATAATAAATTTATAGACCTTACAAAAATGGCCAAAAACCCCAATACTTACGATTTATTGATATCATTGTAGCTTCGTCGCTTCAATAGTTTTAAAACTCGTATGGCGTAATCTGAAACAAGAAAAAAGATATACGAAAGAGAAAGAGATAGATGAAATATCTTTTTTAAACTTAAAAATATATATATTTTTAAAGAATATAAATATAGTAAATATCATTTTTAACGGGTCTCCTTTTTGATAAGAGAACACCGTCACCCATGTTAAATCCGCACTTGCTGTGTTGCCGGCTTTTTACACAGCATAAGCGGCATTTTTAAGAGCCTCCGACATCGTTACTTCTCAACGAAACACAACACCAGAACCGTTTCACGCCAAATTATCTAAGAACCCGTGATATCACTTCGAATACATGGATGAGACATTTGATTGTGGTCATTTAATTGAAGTCATTAAATTTAAAGACACCTGGTGTCTGCTAACTAAGATAAGATATTATAAATATATGTTTTTTAAATTTGTTTCCAAACTTACTTTATACAGACTTGTGATTGGTAATACCAATTTAAAAACAATAATAATTTGTAACTTATAAATCATTAATAATATCAAAAAACTGTGAATATAATTAATATATGTGAGAAATTTACAATTTAACTAAATTGAAAATGTAACTATTTAAATATAAATCTACTAACCTCGATGTCCCAAATTCAAAAAACTCCAAAATAACGAACGTTAACACTTAGATTTTATTGTATTTTATAGCGGACAACGGAGCAGGTGGGTCACCTATATGGTAAGAGCATTAGTCCGCTCATAAGTTGTGTTGCCGGCTTTTACGCCGCTTAAATGGCACTTTTAAGGGCCTCCGATATCCTCACTCACTCTGCTAAACACAGTCCAAATTCACAACACCGAGGGTAAAAGTGCGATATTCCAAATTCAAAAAACCTCCGAAATACCGAAACTGAAAAGTAAAAAGTTCCAAATTCAAAAAACCATTTTCCAACACATAGAAATTAAAAAGTTCCAAATTCAAAAAACCATTTTACGACACATAGAAATTTAAAAGTTCCAAATTCAAAAAACCATTTTACGA
>DWCF01006409.1:0-12452 GCA_018230265.1 Delias oraia
AACGTCATAACTCAATGTCGATAGTTGTTTTCCCGCCTATTTTTCTGTCAATTGTCAATCGCAAGTGCATTGTCACTTGTCTAAATTATTTTACTATTTTTAATTTACTTTTGCTCAAACTTAGACCATTTGGTGTGGCAATTAATATTTGTAATTTATTTTAATTTTATTATAATATCGATAAAATGTGTTATTTATAAACATTTAAGAGTACTGAGACAATTTTAAGATTTATCCTTTATTAATGACAAAAAAACGAAACCAATGAACTTGCTCAACTCAATTACTTTGTCAAATTGAGGATGATAAATTTGACGTCTCCTGTCATCGTTTCTCAAGTGCAAAATTTATAATTTTTATGTAACGCTGTGCACAGAGTATAAATACAACCATTGATACCTAATTATATAATGAACCGTGATTTAGATACTTATAAATAACACATGATTCCTCTATTAGATCTGTGATTTTTTTTAAAACTTCTAGTGATTTGTGACTGTATTATTATTATTTTTTTAATTTTCATAATATGAAACTTATACAGTTAGGCTTATATACTATGTTATGTACTTATTTTTTTCAATCAACTTCAAACTCTGATCGCTTAAAAAAAGCTGGTGCGGACAGCTGAATTGTATAGCTTTTTCTACGCTATTGAAGTTGAAAGCTTTGACCTTCACATTCGTAATACAATATGTACAAATTACATTTATTAGGCTAGAAATTATTTTGCATTTTTGTTGTAATTGTAATCTGTGGTGAAATGTCAGAAGTCTATACAGTATAGACTTATAGCAAGGTGTGAGGTCTGACTATTTTGGAAAGCTTTTATTTTACACAATCTCAAATGTGATTTTCCAATAGTTTTCCAATTACAGAGATGCTTATTTCCACCAGAGTTCTAAGCTCAGTGTTGTAAACTGCTATTCATATATGATATATACCTATCTATACATTTGATAATTTGCCCATAAGTTGGTATTACCACCAACTTAGTATTGCCCATACATTGTCACTGTGTATCATAATTAGAAAATTAAAGAGTGCTGTAGTTGGAAAACTAGTATGAACGTACTGTTGCATGTCTAAGGTGAGTAGTTAGGAATTATGCGGCTCTGTTATTACAGCGCTTCTGTCATATTACATTGACAGCCTCAAATCCGACAGTCATGTAATCTGTGCTTGGAAAAAAATCCTCTGTCATACGTTCCATCTTCCTGTATATTTATATTTTACAAAACTTAATATATGTAACATACATCTCAGCATGAATCGCTTCAAAATATTAATTGTACATTATAAAATGAAGTTAAAATTTACAATATCATTATAGAATAGTTATTTTATTGGATTTATTTCAAACAGAAACTCAAGGGCATGATTTTTAGATCCCATTTTTCTGTCAATTGTCAAATTCAATCATCATTAAGTAAAAATTTACATATTTTTTTAACTATTTATTATTTAAAAGTAAAAATAGAGCTGTTTTAGTTGGATTTCTTTTAAATTAGGATCTCAATTTATGTTTTTGCATAAAAACTCAAGAGCTAGGCTACTTTTTTCCTTATACCCATTTTTACTTAAAATAGTTTTTTTTAATATTTGTCATTTTAAAGTCAAAATGTAGCTGTTTAAGTTGGATTGCTTTTAAATTTGTCTCTCAAATTATTTATATCATTTTAAAATGAATTAAGAGTATTATTTTAAGATCTTCACATAATGTTATTATATATTTATTATTTTTAAGTATTTTTTTCGTAAAGCTCAGATCAATGCTCTGAATTGAGGAACGATTATAAGTAAGGTGATAATCATACAATTGTTAACTTTTAAACACTGTTTTATTCAGATGTAGCATGTAACTACAGCGGTGCGTCCCAATGAAAGGCCCATGGGCCGTCCCCCATAAGGACTATTTCAGTATAGAATTTTACATGTTTGGCTATGGCCTTTGAAATCAATTTTCTATTTATTGAAGTTATTGTGGCGCATAATTTTTATAGTGCTATGGAGCATGGGTCACAAAAATGTTGGGAAATACTTAGCTACTATATTATATTTCACCTTAAGCAGTGTTTTTAAGTACTGAAACAATTTGAAAGCTAAATTTTTAACATTTTCTTCAACTAATAATGTTTTTTTAGTTAAGTTTTAATATGTATAAATCCCACACGTCCATAGATATGGAGAACTAGCTGTCAGTGTCAACGCCAAGAAAGATGTAGTCGCTATCTATATGATTTTGTACCTGACTGTCAGTTTCATCGTCAAAACGGATGTTTTCGCCATCTATATAATTTGTACTTTAACTTGTAACTATGTCAATCAAGTTAGATTTGATTATTTTGACTTGGATTACCTTAGTCTTATCTTGCAAACCAATAAGTTGACATTGACGTTGGTCGTCCTTGATCGTAAAGATCCGTGTCTATGGTCTGTGTTAGCGAAATAGTTTTTATATGCTGTATCAGAAATTCCATGTGCTTAGAAAAGAGATGTTACGTGCAGTTTCAAGATTTCTAGATAAAAAAGTTGACAACACAAATTTCTAGATATTAATGTTCAAGTTGTAAAGCTAAGTGTCTTTTTATAATTCTATGTATACTGTGTTTTTGAACGAGTTTCGCGCCAGTTTCGTCGAAATGTTGACGCCATTTTGAATTTGTCTCTGATGATAAAAAAGCTAAGCCAGCAACACGGCAAGCGGCGTAATTGTGGATTGTGGCGCGGTGATTCCTTGCCATACAGACCTGACTGCTCTGTAGTCTGCTGTACCATGAATAAGCATAAAGTACTTACTAAGATTCGTTGATTATATTCAAAGTATACCGTTTTAGTAGCATAAAAAGTCGCTATAACATTCGCGATCACAGCGGCGGTGTCGTCTTACCAAGGACATCTAGTTAATTTCTGTATTTTAACTCAACAAGGCTCTCGTTCTATATAAAAATCTATAATGATTTAGAACAAAACGGTTTACAAATCAGCGCCATCTGTGGCAGTAAACTTAAACTCTAAAAAGCAATTACGAAACCCGATCAAGAACAAAACGTTTACAAATATACATTCAAATATTTTTAAAATGTATTGAATGTACATATAATGTCATAGATACAGTCTGCAAAACAATAACGCGCCATTTTGGAGGGAAATTATCCCAATTACCGGAGATCGCAGAGTGGGGCCTTGCGACACGCGATGTAAGACGCGCGCTGGATTCAGATCTGTCAAGATCGTGATAGGCGGGCGTCTTGTGTGGCTTATGTCCAGCAGCGGACTTGATGATGTCCAGCAGCGGACTTGATGACGAATCAAGTCTGACGTCACTCGTAAAGGCACAGGATACACGTTAAGCCAATGTTAAAAAAATTGTTGTTATGTATTTTAATAATGTACAGCGTTTTGTAATCTTGTTGTTCGCTAGCGTAAGGGGTACTTATCTGTGTGTATCTTGGGAGATTAAATGTGTATTGGAATATTGCTTTCATTTTGCACCAATGGAGCCGGCGGACGTGCATCGGCCGGCTCTTTTTATTCTATAGCGGAGAACGCAGCTGCTGTGTCTCTATATGGTAAGAGAACACCGCCCATCCCAACCGTGCTACAGTCCGCGCCGGCTTTTAAGGGCCTTTTATATCCTCACTCACTCTGCGAAACATAGTACAACTACCGTTTCACGCTGTGTATTCTGTGAGTTTGTGGTAGCACGCACGAGCCGGCCCAATAGGTGTGTCCGCATATGCTTCAGCATGGCTCTGTCGTGTGCGACAGTATTAAGACACTCGCCAGTCCACTGTCGAGTCCAGGACCGAATAAATTATGATGTTCAGACCGGTTTTTGAACCCGATATCTCTCACTTCATGGTACACTTTTAAAACCATACAGATACGAGGCTCTCAAAGAATTAATTACAACAGATCAAAGCATTATCCTAATTTTTTGCAGTCAGATAAATGGCCCATTACCTTCTGGCGCTAAGCTACCTCCTCACAAATTTTCACCCTAATCCGTTCAGCCGTTCAAGAGTTCTTTCTTTTATAGCTTGTATAGATGGACTATACGCCAGCCTTGATTGTGTTAGCTCTGTCGAAAGCCTCTTGGCTAAGTGGTTTAATAGGTGTACCATGAAGCGAGAGGTATCGGGTCCGAATCCCGGTCCGGACACTTATAATTTATTCGGTTGTAGAAGGACTGGACAGTGGCAGGACGAGTAAGTTAATACTTTTGCATCCGTGGGAGAGCCATGCTGAAGCATATGCGAACGCACAATTGGCCGGCTCGTGCGAAGTGATACCGGCCTCACAGAATACTCAGCGTAAACTGGAAGTTTTACTTGAAACAGTGCTTTTTGTTGAGTGAGTATATCGGAACCCTTAAAAGTGCCGCCTACGCTGCGTAAAAAGCCGTCAACACAATCAATGCGCGGACTGATGCGGTTGGTGGGCGGTGTTCTCTCACCATATAGGAGAGCCACCTGCTCCGTTCTCCGCTATAAAAAAATACCTTTAAAATATGAAAATAGAAGACATACAAATTGAGAACATATTTTCTTGATTTCTTTTCAGACGCGGTTGTAGCATTCATTGAAGACGGCTGCTACAGTAATTGAAGGCTCAAAGAAGACACCGCGGATCTCCAAAGGCATACTCCGACATTAAACACTGCTTTAGACAAATAAATTACCTTTTTTATTGAATTAAAAAAGGTTTAATATTATTGTTTTAGACAACACATTGATTAGTAGAGCCGGCTGGCGTGATCCTGACATAAGAACATCACCCTCCATTTCTCTATTTGGATAGTGTCCCATGCCCTTCTCCTGGTTCTAAGCTACCTCCTTCCCATTCTTCATCCAAATCTGTTCAGCCGTTCATAACTTTTTATATTTATAGTTATAGGTTAAGAGATCTTACCAAAAACTTTTATACTTTGTCACTGAAATAAATATTTAAAACTTTTACTTTATTTAAATATACCGACTTCGCGTTCCACGAAAGACGTACATATAATCATAAAATACCAAAATATATTTTAAAAATACATGATACAGTACAGTACAAAAATCTGATGCAGTAAATGTGGAAATGACTGATGGCTCGTCACTAGAAGCTGGACTACCGTAATCCTTCACGAGCGTCACAGGTAGGAAGAGATCTGTTCCGACGGGTTATGTAATCTTACTTCTTTTTAAATGCAACATTTACAAATATTTCCTTGAGGAGCACAATCAAATCGCAAAGAGCTGCGTAACGTAAAACTCCACCCACTCTTGATCAATTAAAACAGTGAAAATATCTAATCATTGCTAAAAACGAACTTGGGCAGGCGCGCAACAAACTTGGTCCCATCATTCGTGACTGTCTTCTCCGTATAAATCTCCAACACCGCCTTCTTCAGTTCCTCCGTCTGTAGAATGTCCACGTAGCTGTCACCTCGCCTGTCACTGTCAACCTGTTCCCTTCTGATAGCCGCACACTCGGAGACGGCCATTTGGCACGAGTGTTGCGTCTCCACATCAACCGTTCGCAGTTCAATCGCTCCCTCGTTGCAGCAGCATGGATTCCTGTGCATATTCAGCTTCGCACCCAGCGTGCTGCACATGCAAGGCATGGGCGCATCACTGTCAGAGTTCTCCACACTCGGGTACAGCGTCTCCCGTTTCTCCTCGACGATACTTTCGAAATCGTACAAGTTCGTCAGGCTGTCTGACCGTCTGAAGCGTGCTCTCATATCCTTCACATCGCTGGAGTCACTGTCCGATGTTAGTATCGCTTGGAGCATGTGTCGCACGCCCTTTACCGTCTCCCTGGTCTTCATTTCAAACGGCGTCTGCTCAAACAGTCGCTTCAGCATGTCCTTTTTCTCCCTGCGGCTGCGCAGCTTCCTTATCGTCTCAGTTAAATAATTCTCAATGTTTTCTTCATCTGTCTCCGATTTGTCTTCATCATTCCTCTCGTTCACCTCAGTTCTCGGATCGGTTGGCTCTTTCATCACTGCACTGTTGAAGGACAGACCACTTTTGTCATCAGGATGAGCGTTTGCCGCGTCTTCAGGCTTATCGGTGGGATCAATCACAAACTGGCTGTAGCCGGTTGAAACAGTTTGAAATTTGCTGGATATGTTATTGCTAAACTCATTGTGAGTGGTGTTTTCAATGTATTTCGGTTTCTCCTCGTTGGCAAAGTTTTTAATCATAATCTTGATATTCACTTCGTTCTTATCCATGTTGTCTGCGGATTCTCTGACTTGGTCGTGCATATGGAAGATCTCCTTCGGTTTAGCGACCTCCCGTTCGTCCTTCTGCGTATCTGCTAAATTACTAACATTCACTTCAGTCTTCTCACCCTGTTTGAATTTCAGGGTTAAATTGATCTCAATGAGATTCTCGAAGCTCGGTGAATTTTTCTGTCCATCAGCGCCATCGTTCAGAGCGACTTTGTTCAGTACAATTGACGGCGTAGATAATCTATGGATGTAGGAGTCGCCACAAATCTTGTTCTGCAATTGTTGCGATTCTTTGTCACACTTCCTATAGTCTATTCTTTCGTAGAGCGTTTGTCCGTCCTCGTCCTGAACTTTGATGTTGTACCCATCTCTGTTGTCGGCATTGCTGGGCGTCAGTTTTCTGTAATCCAAACTGCTTCCATTGGATAGATTACGGTGTGGGCAGTCTTTGGAGCACTGCACTGACTGTTTCGATGTGTTGATATGCGGGCAGTTCGTCGGTTGCAGTTGCGGGTAGGGTTTTGGTATTGGTTTAGAGTTGATGGTTCTACAAGCAGTGCAATAGTTCGGTATACTCTGTGTGGAAGCTCTATTCGATACGTATGGTTTGGGATCGCTTTGTATGGACGTTTGTGAGACACTTCTGGCGACCATTAGGCTGTTACAGTGGGGGCATTTCTGTGGTGCCATAGATCGTTTCGGCGGGCTGCTCGGGGAGCAGTTCTCGAACGGTTTTATCTGTATGGGATTAGGTTTGGATTCGCGTGTGTTACAGTTGCTACACTTCAATTGTGACGGTGTCAGGGAACATTTGGAACACTTTTGGGTAACATCAGGTGCGGCACAGCCTGGGCATTTTGGTGTTGCGGCCTGAGAAGTACAGATTGGGCAGTTGGATGTTTTATTTTTAGGCGAGTTCGGGAAGCAGTTCGGACACTCTTGTGGCATCAATTCCGTGAGGCATTTGGAACACAGTTGCGGACGTATCTCGCTCGTGCACTGCGGACACGATTGGGGCAAGAGCGGCGTCGCACAGCCCGTGCATTTTTTGGGGCTTATATCTATACGACACTCGGGGCATTTAGGCGGTGGACTTGGCGTGTTACAGCTGGGACATTTGGGATCGGTTGGCGGTACGCAAGTAGGGCATTTTTGCGGTAGAGTGTCGGAGCATTGAGGGCACTTTGGGGCCTTCACTGTTGAAAAGCACTTAGGACAACAGGTTGGCATTATTTGGGAGCCACAGCGCGGACAATTTTGCGGAACGAGGAGCGCACCACACTTGGGACACTTCTGCGGCATCATATCCATACCGCAGCTGGGGCATTCGATAGGCGTTGGCAGTGGTGGGCATGTGGGGCACTTGAGCGGGATAAGCACCCTGGAGCACTTAGCACACTTCATTGGGACAACTGGGGTAGAACACTTGGGGCACTTATTGGGTAGCACAGCCGTGCAACACTTTGTACATTTCTGGGGCAAGATCGGCGTTTTGCATTTAGTACACTTCTGCGGCAGTGATGGACACTCCGGGAACTTTTTCTTCAGCTCCGCAATCTCCGATGGCGTTAAGGGGGGACAATTGGCGCATAACGGGGGACTCTTACCCGCACACGGGTTATCCCGCCGCCCCTTCTCCTTAGTGCACAGCGGGCAGTACTCCTTCGAGCAGATATTGGAGCACACGGGCTTCGGTGGTATCGCACAGACGGGATCTGGTATCACGCACGTGTGCTTCTGCTTTTTCTTGCACGGTTTTGTCCCAGCCAGGTTCAATATACCCGGGAAACACTTCCTGCACGGCTGGTCGACAACTTCGCGCGGCTGACAGTCTGGTATCAGGACGTGTTTCTTAGCCCTCGGATCTTCTTCGGGTATATCGTCGATGGGGCAAGATTTCATACACATCCCATTCCAAAGCTCGTTGTAACCACTCTCCGAGTAGATCCGCCGTCGTTTGACCACTTCTATGGAGTCCTTTGCTATGAATCGCTTCAGCTCCGAGTTAGATTGCGCCTCCGTGCTGGATATGTCGCACTTGCCGAAGAACTTCGTCAGGAAGCCCGCCTTCTTCTTCTCTTTGCCCTCGAGGTCTAACGCGACGCAGTGGCTACACGAGGAGTTGTACGAAGAGATCACCGGCTCCTCAAACATGTTGGGACAAGATTTAGAACCGTCACCCTGATTGAGGCTGGAGTTAGATTCTGATCTAAGCTGAGTGTCGCTGATGCACCATGAGAAGAAATCGATGCCCAATGGGATCCAGTTCCTGCAGTAGTCCTGCAGGTAGCTCTCAGCGAACTCGCATTTCTTCCTTGGAGCCAGAGTCTGACCGGATTCTGATGCCGAGTCTTGGATCTTCAATCTGAAAATGTAACTATTGAGCATAACGTATAGAAGAGCGTTTAACGACTTCTTGCAGCCGTGAGCTCGGAACCCAAGGTCAGTTTTCACGGACACCTTAACAAAATAAATTGCAAAATAACCAGATTATGTTACGGGTTACGAACCGCCATACATATTCTCGGCAACTATATTTGCTATTTTTCTGGTATAGCAGACAACGGTGGGTCACCAACTGCGCCACAGTCCGCACATTGGTTGCGTCGCCGGCTTTTTACGTCGCTTAAGCGCTATTTAGGACCATATATCCTAACTCAGCGAAACACAGTAGAAGTACCATTTCTAGTACAACTATCGTTTCACGCGAAATTTTAAGATTCTGTTGTCACTGTCAAGCCCTTTCAGCAACTGAATAAAATAAATTATAATTGTCGGAACCGGGATTCGAACCCAATATCTCTCGGGTCGTGGTAGACCTATAAAAGCACTTAGCCACGAGGCTCTGAAAAGTGTTTTAACCATCCAGAGATTCAAAAGAATGTTTCGCTATGTATTATACTTTATAAGGACTTACGTTGGTTTTTTTATATCTCGTATGTCGCGCTGTGTTATTATCCCAACACCGATTACGTCGCAGTACTTGGGTGGAAATTCACTCTCCTGCATTTCTTCATCTTTACCCTTATTTTTCACATATTTTCCATCATTTTCCTCATGATTTTCACCCGTTGCGTCTACAATTTCTTTATTATTGTCATATTTGTTCTCTTTAACTTTATTTTTTACATATTTAGCATCACTTCCATCGTGATTTTCACCCGTTACGACTATCGTTTCTTTATTATCATCACATTTCTTCTCATTGTTTACAAATTCACCTTGCATTCCTTCATCATTTTTATCACCAACGTCATTCTTCACTCGTTCATCACCGCCCAATGCAACATTCCCATTTTCATCGATACATTTCAACGAAACATGGTCACCCGTATCCAGATTCCTCTTACACACAGAGACAATGGAATTTGGTGACTCATAATCAGTTATACGAAAAACTTGCTCGTCACTTTGATTACTCTCCATGGAATCTGTAAAATAACCTTTCGGTATATCTATGAGAATGTAATCTGAACTTTGGTCGCCTCTTTTGATCAAATTCGATTGTAGCACTAGTTCTATCTTATTACCTCTATGACTCTTGTCTATGTACCATTTCCGATCCAGATATGTCACTTCGATATTCTTTCTGGGTTTTATCTTCGCCTGTGGTATTATCTCTGGCACCATCCACGCCTCTATCGTCTGTGGCATGAAATAATTCGGTTCAATAACCTCATTCTGCGATCCAACGGCAATTCCATTATATACGCAATCAATCAATTGAAACACTGTACTGCTACTTGTATACAATCTATTATTCCATCTAATCTTCACACTTCTTCGCGAATCAACTTTTGTTGTGAGAAATCTCTTCAACCATGATTTCCTCATAATATCTTCGTCTAGGTTATATTTTGATTCTATTCTGAGCGTCAAACCGTCTACCTCACATCTGTTTGTCGTAATTTTCGATTTCTGTATCTTTTCACCGCGTTTGTTGAAGAAGAACTTTTTCAGTTTACTCCTACCTTTAGTTACATCAATCTTATCACCAACCTTATCAGGTATCACGTCGATTCTCTTACCACCCTTCTCGTCTTCGAGATTAAACTTCTTCCCCCATAATTTGAACATACCACGCACACTCTGACAGTCGCTGTCAGCGTTCGCCGCGTCCGGTGCCTTCTTAGCTGGTTGAATATATGACGTGTAGGGACTGAAAATATTCGTATTGGAATACGATTTCGCCTCCAACGATGGTGGATCTGATGCAATCGAGACGTCCTTATGCATCAGGCTTTTAGAGGTCCTTTCCTTGGATTCCTTGCTCAAGCCCTTTCGTAGACTGTCAAAGCGTCGTCGCAACACCGAGGGTCTCTTCAAATCATCATTCTTCGTCACAAACATCTTCCTATACTCTCTCTCCAGCTTATTCTCCATGACATCAACGGACAGTTTACTCTTGTTAGGATCTTCCAAATTATGAATATGCTGTACCAGCGAATCGGACGAGTACTTATCAATGTGAATCTGTTCTGTTGCCTCCTTTTTAATGTCCGATTGTATGTCTATCGGACTAGTCGTGTTCGATTTCGTTTGGATGATTGGCGAAAGTTTTTTACTAACTGTTGGTATCTTTATCGGCTCCCAAACGCCACCGACACATTTAGATGACGTCTTGTTCTCGAAATACCTGGATTCGTTGTTCTCCTCTTTATCTGTAAATGGTGAGTTATCTGTATCAGTAAATTGTCAATAAAGTTAATAGAAACCATCTGTCAAACAACTTATGTAATATTAGCGTATAAGGCCTACGTTACTTCTTATTACTCCAGCTATCTGTCAGTGAAAGTCCCATCCGAATCGGTCCAGCCGTTCCGGATATTAGCCGGATCTAATAGACACTGGTGTACCGTATGTATTCCTATGTTATATGCATGTAATAGAAAGCACTACAGAGACACTCCAGTTTTATGGATAAATTAAATTATAAAAAAATTGCGGCCCGGGATTCGAACCGGAAAATGTAGGTACTTACGTTCGCTGAAAACGGTCGAACTACCCGTACCCGTGTCTCTAATGTCCGGCGCGTACACCCGACGGATATTCTTTTTCGGTAGAATTTTCACGCTACCCACAGTCGCCACGGAACTCTTGCGCATCTCGCGGATACCGTCGCGTTTGTGTCGCCGACGTCTACACGTGCATAGTACGTCAGTTTTTGTGTTGAATTGGGTCGAAAAATCCTTTAAAAAAATAAATCCATACATTTTAATTAGTTTTATTTCAATGGACAACGGAGCGGGTCTTCTTTACGGTAAGAGAACAACGCCGCCCATGAGCACTCGCGACACAGTGCGCGCATTGTATGTGTTACTGGCTTTTTACGCACTTTTAAGGACCTCGGATATCTTCACTCACTCTGCGAAACAGCATGAGTATTCTGTGAGCCTGTGGTATCACTTCGGACGAGCCGGTAACATTAGAGCATCAGTATATCTCTCCAACGAGAGACGCGGGTCAGTGAGGAACGTCAATAAGTGAGAATGAGGCTCTCCCTTCCACTCTCGCTTACGCAGCTTCGACTGTAGTAGAAGAGTGAGTGGGAGATGTGAAAAGAAGATTACCTTAGAATCATAATTTGCGCAAACGCTATATAAATCGAAGCGACGATCGAAAATCTCCCTCTCAGCAGCGGTACAGGTTCTGTTCATTTCTTCTTGTTTATCATAATTTTCATTTTTACATCTTCAAAATTCACTGCAATTTTTCATATTATTTACTTGAAATTTTCACGTTTTTTTCTTTTTACTCGAATGACGTGCCAAAGAGGTCCGACGCACACGCAAACTCTTTTCTGGAGGCTGTACTCTGTGCTCTAGCATGCCGTGCTTTTGTGGTGCATACAGCGGAGGATGGAGTGGGTGGGTGTCCAATATGGTTACAGAACACCGTCCATCACCAACCGCGCCTGATCTGTTGCCGGCTCCTAGTAGAATAAACATCCTTCACTTTAAACAGTGATCGGGAAAGGTCTGAGTTTGTTGGCTATATGGTAAGAGAACACCGCCCATCACCCACCGCGCGTTGGTTGTGTTGCCGGCTTTTACTAAAGACGTTGATAAGTTATGCGTTCCTTGTAGAATAGATCTTTGACTAAGACTTTAAGAGCCTCGTGGCTTAATGGTTTTAAAAATGTACCATTAAGCGAGAGGTTTTGGGTTCGAAGCCCGCTCCGGAAAAATTACAATTTAATCTATTAGGTCTCAGGATGGGCTTGACT
>DWCF01006410.1:0-12450 GCA_018230265.1 Delias oraia
CAGCGTTGTTCTCTTACCATATAGGCGACCCACCTGCTCCGTTGTCTGCTATACTATAAAAAAATGACTAAATGACTTTGTATGTTGAAAAAACTAATAAAATAAGCCAATTAATTATAATTATTTATTTTCAGTGATCAGTATCAATGAGTAAATGATGTTATTGGGGACCGGCTTAATTATAAAATTACTGGCGTAAAAAGCCAACAACATAAACAAACCGTTGATTGCGGCGTGTTTGTTCATGGGCAATGGTGACCTCTTATAATCTCCTAGAGCCTGTTCCGTTGTTCGTTATAAAATGGAGATAGATGCAACTAGGATATCAACGTAAAAGAATACCCGTGAAAGCCTTCAAATTCTTCGCAACAGTACGAAGTACTTTTTGTTTCGACAAACACTCGTCAGTTTGCAAATGATTCATGATTACCTGAGAATCCTTTTGGTTCTTTTGAACAACCTTGTTGGCTTAAAGCACTCATTGTCAAAAGCAACGCGTCACCTACACTGCCATCCAGATGGTTTGGATTCTGTAAGTAATTAATCATTTATGAATGTGATTTTGAAACAATAAATATTTTTATCCTTATATTCTGTTTTTTAATAGAAATGTCATTTGGTATTAGGTATAGGTGCTTATAGTTTTAATTTAATAATATAAGATTAACATTATGATAATCGTAATAATACTTTCTAGCTATATTTGTATCTTTTGCGAAAAAATAAAATACATCAGAGCGCGTTAGGTTCGACACATAGAATATTAAAAAAAAATTACATACCTCAGCAATTCTATTTACCTCCCATTTAGTAGCTAAGTAAATTGTGCAAGTAGCAAGGGTTGTGGTGAAAGCAATGGCTATCCACACAGATATAGAGAATGGTAAGGCGAATATATTTGCCATATACGACAATGGTGGTTGACGGAATACAAATTTTACTTTGAACTGCGCAATTGAATCCGTGAAGACTACCACTTCTAAACGTTTTGAATTTGCGACGCAATTGGTACCTGTAGGTATGTTGGTACCTATAACTCATTGTACGGTATTTCTTAATATTCGTGAGTATTTGTTTTAGTTACAGTATTAGGTACTTTCTATATTCCTTTTTTTTCATGAAAAACGATGGCAAACGCGCAAGAGGATAAACGATCTTCCGCCCATGGAGACGCAGCTCTATCAGGGTCACGGGTGCGTTGTCGTTGTTTTAGAGATAAGTCAGTGTTATAATCTGTCTTCAATATTGATGCATTAATATCTTCACTGTAATCTATACTTTTAGTACTAGAAGAAACAAAAGATTTATATGTATTTTAGTTAAGTTTAAATCAAATACATCTCAACCAAACATTTTAATAATTCTAATGTTATTTAAGAGATTTTTATTTGATTCATAAGAAATGTTTTATGAGTTATGTTTGTTATTTTTGTAATTGTTGAACTACCTATATCTGCTTTTCCAATTCGGAGATCATTGATCATTCCTGACCATTCGCCATTTTGGATATAGCCCCACCTGTAGCTGAAAATGTACCGCGGTGTAGCATTCAACATATTGAATGCAGTTCGTACGTGAATCCAACACAATTTTGTATAAGAATCATGGTGAAGTAATCTGAAAAATAATGTTATTGCCTACAAAACTTGTTTTTTTGAAATTTCTAAGCCGCTTTCCGTTCAGCCTTCTAGCTAAATAGTTTATTAAGACTACCATGAAGGTATTGGGTTCGAATCCCTGTCCGGACAATTACAAATTATAATGTAATTTATTGTTTATTCGGTCTCTGGAAGGGCTTGACAGTGGCCCGGCGAGCGTCTTAATACTGTGGCACTCGTGGGAGAGCCATGCTGAAGCATATGCTAAAGTACTAATTGGGCCGGCTCGTCTTATGTGATACCACGGGCTCACAGAATATTCAGCGTGAAATGGTAGGTGTACTTGAGTCAGTTCTTCTACTATATTTCGCTGAGTGAGTATTTTAGTTTTAGTTAAGCATTTTAGTTATCGGAGGTCCTTAAAATGCCGCTTAAGAGGTGTAAAAAGCCGGCAACACAACCGATGCACGAATTGTGGGTTGTACACGGGTGGCGATGTTATCCGTTATCTACCTGCTCCGTTATTCGCAATAGAATAAAAAATAAATTTGTTATAGCCTTTATTGTCTTTGTTGCCCATTTATAAAAGAATGTATTCTTTAAGTAGGATTATTTCGAACAGTCTATAAAGTTTTTTCGCCTATCTAGATTTAAAAAACAACATAATATATGACATAATAAAATAAAGCTTACAATCTATCCTCTCTAGGTAAATGATAAATGCTTGTATTACTGTCTTGTATAACATTGGACATCGTCAAAGGATGGCCCATAATATCCTTTCTTCTCCAAAATAGCTCTCTACGTGGCCTCAAATCCAGATAAACACCATTGAAGACACCTCGGGGGTGTGAGTAGGTGGGTCCCTTTGGCGAAGCTTTATGTACTATTTAAAAAAGTATGATACTTAGATTTTAGTTTAATAATATGAGGCTTATGAAATATGAAACGAAAATAAAATAAAATTTTAAAATAGGGGTCATACCAATCACTTACAAATTGTTAATTTTTAAATATCTAACTGTATCGTCAATTAATTCAATTTTTTTATTTGATTTGTTTCGCTATTTTTTTAATATTTGAAATCGCTTGCTTGTTTGTTCCCATTGATTTTTACATAATCAGATATATTGTAATAATATTTCTTAGATATTTAATTGCATTAATGCTTTAAATTTTCATTTGAAGGGTTCAATCAAATTAAATTAATTAGAGATTCTTGTAATCCTATTACAGTTTACTAATATTTAATATTTACTAAGACTGTTAAAAACACTCATTAAATTAAAAAAAATATATTATACTTACGTTCAGTGAGGAAGAATGCATTTTCTTTCCGCTCAGCCAATACGAAGTCGCTATCAGCTAACAATGGCAAATCTAAAAGATTTTTTAGAATATCTCCGTTTGTGTTAGTCCTATTAATGCTTTTATAATACAATACAAGCCAGCGGTAAGGAGCTCTGAAAAGACTCGTCACCTGTATTGATAAAAATAACTTTAAAATCATGTTAAAAATGTAGTTAAGCCTTTTTGATATAAACAAATCATACTTTAAATAATTGATCTGATCCGCGACAATTTAAATCATTCAAAAACAGCAAGTTATGGTCTTGATGTTTACCATAAGACTCCATTGAAGACGAGATTCGAAAGCCATCAGCTGTTAGCGTCTTAAATAAATGAATCTGTGCCGCTGCGGAAGATACATAGCGTAGGTATGTTTGAAATCTAAACTTTATTTAAAATTTACTAAAAAATATGTATAATTAAATTAAGAATTGTGAATACTAGCTACTACTACTACTAGCTACTAACTACAGATATGTATTTATATAATATTTATTAAAAGAGCAGCACCATACCTTTTTCCCAACATAAATTACAATGTAAAATTGTCGGTGCCCACTCGTTAGCTATAAAGCTTTTTATAAGGTTTATAGTATCCATTTGACTTGCATTTACAAATTTACAATTAAAAAATATGGTTAATATCAAAAATATAAACTCTTTCGCCATGTCTTTCACTATTGAGACAATACCAGAAGGTTATACAAGGATATACAAAGTTTCTGTTTAAGCCGATGGTAGACACAGTAGAATCCGGTGATTAATGTTCAATGGGAACATTTAATTACCTATTTGTATGTCCTTTATTATATTAAAGCTCGCTCGAAGTTCGAGTTTACACAGCTTTTACTACATCGATTTAAGGAAACATTAGGGTGAATTATAAAGGCTACGATTTTATGCCTCTTTAACGATATTAATCGCGTTTTTTTATAATATAATTTCATGTTTAAACGACTTTCAATAAAATAATAACTCTAAATGCAGTTTTCTTTTACAGGTAAGATAAATAATCAGTGGTACCTAACTTGCAATTGTATTTAATTTGCACTGTATATAATAAAACTTTCTTTTACAAATAAACATTTATAATTTTTTATCATCCTCTACAACACTATACATAATTGAAGATAGTGTGGTCTTTAAAGAAACAGCAACAAATATTTCACTAAATAAAATATACTGGAATTAACGATCAAAGTCTGTAGTACTTTTGGAATTTTTAAAAAACTAAATATCATTTATTATTATTTTTTCAATTTAAAAATTATTTAATATCTGTAAAGAAAAATTAAGAAAGTAAATAAATATATTTTGGTTTTAACAATGAAACAAAACTTGTTCTACACAAAGGTTTATTGAAACTATGAAATATTAAACACTCGGAATTCACCAAATCGGTATTTATACAAACGAATTTCATAACCCAATAGTAATCACGATAGATTTCATAAATTACTATTTCGTATAACAATATTTATCGTAAGGAAATGCATATTATAATTTGCTAATTAAGCGTGATTGTCATTGGCTATGCGATTCTAATAAAATTATATTTATTAATAATATAAAATTAATATTTTATTGGTGCATCATTTTCACAATTAAATTGTCTTATCACGAATCAATCTTCGTTTTCTGGCATCCATTCTAAAACAAGATGTCAATGTTCATAAAAACTAGAACGAAGACGTAAGGAGCCTTACTTAAGCAATTTTCTCTTAATTATTTTCGGAAACAACTAAAAATAATTCCATTATTCAAATTACTAAATAAGCACAGTAACACATATGAGTCTATTTAATGTCATGACGGCACAACGAGCAGGAGGCTCACCTAGAGTAAGCGGTCCTTCGTCCATGGACATTCCTAACCCTTGCAGGTTGCAGGCCACGGGTGCGGTGCCAGCCTAGGGACAAATATCCTCTGTTTTTGAAGGTACCCTAATCGTATTTGTTTGGAAATATCCCCGCGGGAAGCTAATTCCTCAGCACATTCCACATTTCTTTAAAAACAATTTTGTGGAACGACAATGTTTATAAAATACTTACAATCTCTTATACATAATTTCCAGTACAAGAACGGCAGGTGCTAACAGCATGCCATACAATGTAGTTATGATGGCTGGGTACATATCTGTGAAGCCAACGCTGCTGAACGCCGATATGGTGCCAGAACATCGAGGTTTACCGACATGTAGACGATGGTGAATGCTCGCTTGGACACCAGTTTCGCGGATTCTGATAAAGCTAGGAAAAAATGTAATTTCCAAATGAAAATAATTAATAAAAAGGTAAAACCATTTGCGTCTAACGTTGCGTTGCCGACTTTTTACACTCTTTTGGTGACCGAATGGTGCTTTACGAACACCTCAGCCAACGATATATAGTAAAGTAATATTAATTAACCTTAATTGGTCTAACAGATTCTGTTGTTACAAATTAATTTAATCGTAGCTTAAATCTTCGTTTTTGTTTTGACGTTTTCTTGTTTTCTGTATTATATATTGTTTTCTATTCTATATTATATTCTGTTATATTTTCTTTTCTATATGTGTACAGAAAATCTATATTTTTTTACAAAGCCGTACAATTTATATTTCCTATTTTTATGGTAATTTTAAAGATAATAAGTAATACTTATATCTAAATATCATTTAAAAAACCCGAATAAGCAGTTAGTTAAAAGGAAATAAAATTCAAGCTCGGGAAATAGATTTTGACTAAGAATGCTTACTTGATTTTGAACAGATCTTTATAAGGCGAGCGCTTCTGACCCGGCACCCAAGGATCTATTTCATTAATGTAATCAATTTCCACAAGATCACATTTTTCATCCTCTTTATAAGTCTCTTGGATTAATCTATATCCGGGATTCAATTCCATGTGGAAGGCGAACAGACCCTGAAAGTATAATAAAAATAAGATATTTTAAATATTTATGATTGTGAAAACTTACTGTCTCTACTTTTATTAAAGTGCACGTTATAATTTTAACCGCAGGAAAGTCATGCTGATGCACTAGTTAGGCTGGCTCGTCCGATGTGATCACGGCCTTATAGAACCAGCGTAAAACATTACTTTTACTTTATTTCGACGAACGATGCCCGTGAAATAATACCGTTAAAGGGCTGGAAAAAGCATGGATAGTGACACGGTTGCCCAAGGGTGGATGAGATCTCTTACCATAGAGGAGGCTCATCAACTCCATTGCCCACTATACAATAAAAAAAATAATCGCTTAGTTATTTATTAATTGTGATATGCATAAAAGTTACGTAACGAAAGCAATTGAAAAGTTTCCCAAAGAAAATAATTCGTACAACTAAAGTCCACATCGAAGCACAATAGAAGTTTTATTAAGTTTCTTAAATTCTGTTAACATTATCAAACCTTCCTTATCTTCTCAACGCCGTCCTTCATATTGTAGAAGTTGGGTTTCTTCCCCTTGGGTGCAATTTTCTTATCGTAGATTGCTTTTCTGATAGGATCGTTCAATTTCTATAAAATAAATGTATTTTATTGATCAATATCAATCGTTTGGTTAACTATGTTTACACAACTTATTATTTTGTATATATTCCACAAAAAACTACTGAAATTTATTTTTAGTTTAATCTGATATAACTATAAAAAAGCCATGCAATTCAAGTCATTCGAAACGGTTTATTTTAAATAATTAAACATTCAAAACATGTCTTGCCGTTCTTATATAGTCAGAATTCAGTATAAAATCAAAAAATAATTAGTTTAAAGCGTAGTTAAAGTTGAAAATGTAATGCAGGACTATTTGTTAATATAATTTTAAAAAATTACCATAAATTTATTTTTATAAAGAAAATGTATTCGATGCCATAATGAGGAAAACACTACAATTATCTTGGTAGCATCTTGTTTTCTGCAAGATCCAAGTTATAACGATGTCACGTATTTCATGTTGGTTTATTCAAATAGGGTTTATTTATATACAATATAGTAGGTAGTGTAGTAGGTACCTTCTATTCTATCTAACAAGTAAGTCGCCACTCATAAGCATTTTATTATTTAAGTAAATATGTATAATAAATTATATAGGCAATTGACAATTCTTTAATACAAAAAGAAGCAATATTTATAAAAAAATATGGAAACAATAGCAAATTGCTATTGCTGAGCCTCATGGCTCACCTAGTGTAAGTGGTCCTCCGCCCTAGGATACCATTAAAGAATAAGTAAAGGCCTTTAAGGAATATGTACGCTCTTTTCTTGAAGGTTCCCAAGTCGCATTGATTTCGAAATACCCCTGCGTGCAGTTGATTGCACAGAGTAGTGGTGTACGGTATAAAATTATTTAAAAAGCTATTTATTATTTATGTCACTAATTCTGTTTCATGAGATAATGGTAGAAGTGTTTTCATGGAAATCAATCGCAAAATATATGACATGCAATTGAGTGAAAGAAATTAAGTAATTTTAACAATGGCTAACCTTAAAGAAATATCGGTTGTATTCAAAATCACTTGCTCCTAGTTTCAACGGGGAGTTAAGAAGGTCTGGTAGGCTTCTCACTGAAGAACTTGGTGCTCGGAGTAGCACAACTATATTAGCGCAATATGCTGAATAGAGAATCGTTAGTGCCACGAATAGAAGTAAAGTCACGCATCTGCCTACAACAAATTTGCAATATAGCCCTATTATAAATGTTGTTGGTTTTTATTATAAGATCGGTGGCAAATGAGCAAGACGCTGAGAGTCTTACTTACTACTTAGGCGCACAAAATTTTAAATTCAAAAGATATTTTGTCTTTGATATCGTGGCCGGACAAGTGTCTTCTCAGTGTATTACCGTGGGCCAAGCTAAAGCAAAACCTGTCGCACAGAATACCAACGTGTAACAGTATATAAACTGAGTTTTATTGAGTGAATATTTCAAACCCGTGATAATACGTAAAGCGACGTAAAAATACAGAACATAACGAAATCGTGGATTCAGGTGTGGTTATTCACGATTGGCGGTGATACTTAGAGACTTGCCTGATTCGATGCCCGCTATAAAATAAAGTAAATTATAGCATTAGCTATATCTATTCTTCCTCAGTTTGATGCCTCAAAGACATAGTGGAACCAAAAAGTAGGCACATACATGTTCGTAATATGTTGTTATGACATACTTCGGAGTTGCTATTGCAAGCAATAAAAAATGGTGACGTGTAAGTTATTCATTACTTTGTGGCGGCAAACACTAGTACTGAACAACGAGCTTGTATCGAGGTTACTCGGGTACAATGAGTATCCAGATGGGTTGACACTGGCTACCCTCTTAACATGGTCACCGAAGGCTTTACAACAGTGTTTCTACTTAAACTGCGTAGCGAGTAGAAACTTTTAGCGCGATTCAGGCCAGTTGAAATGTTGCGGGTAGGACAACATACTACCGCTGTCATTGGACATATTTTATAGTATAGCGGACAATGGAGTGAGTGGTTCTCCTGTGTGGTAAAATAACACCGCCGCTCATTGGTTGTGTTGTCGGTTTTTTACGCCACTTAAGCGGCATTTTGAAGGGCTTTCGATATCCTCACTCACTCTGCGAAACAGTACAAGTACCGTTTCACACTGAGTATTCTGTGAGCCTCAGGTATCACTTCGGACGAGCCAATTTGAGCGTTAGCATATGCTTCAGCATGGCTCTCCCACGGGTAAACATTTAACACATTTCACCGCGATGCCATTGAAGTATGTTTACGCCACTTATTCTGGTGCATTTTGATGTGAAGCCGACAGATAATTTCGAAAGACTTCAATTTGAGGTGGAATTCTTAAATTACTGATATACGTAATACTCTTCTAAAAATAAGATGATTTCAATACCTTTTTCATATTTACAAACTGAGAATGAAACAAGCAAGAGGCTCATCCAGGATAAGTGATCCATAGACATTCCTTGAAGTCGGCCTTCAAGACAAGGTTTGTACTAAATTGTTGTAAAATATTTGTGTATTGTATTGTATGTTGTATTATATTATTATTAGGTATAGTCACCAAGCCTGCCAGCCAAGCGTGGTGATTAAGGCAAAACACTCTCCTTTGGAGGGAAGCCTATGTCCAGTAGTTGACTTGATAGGCTGATGATGATGATGATAGTCACCAAGCCGTAATTGTATATTTAGCTTTGCTTTTATAAAAAGCAGACATATTATATAAAGAAAACCTCTTAAGAGTGAATGTTATCGATTTTCTTTAGTTTGTCTTTGACGGAGCGTGAAATTAATGATTTTGACTAATTAAGTAAAGTCATACTTTTAGTTATTTTAGTAAGTTAGTTTAGTAAGAACTTTAAATGTTGTTCTTCTTATTTTTCCACAGCGACACATTTAAGTCTGTCTGTCACAATACCATCGACCAACGTTTAACATTTTAACTGTTGTCATAAAATCCTACTATTGTCATAGGTAGCAGCGTTGTAACTACCCTGAAACTTTATTGCAACACGAATCACCTTTTAGAAATTTGTTAGACACTGTAATATAAGACTAACGTTAATTCTAGTGTGTGGGTCCGATTCTGCGAAGAAGCCAGTCCTTCCAGCTGGCGAATGGGCTTCGAACTAGGTGTAGTTCAGTAGTGGTAGTAGTTAGTGGATAATTTGCAGAATTTTTGCACCGGGATTCGAATCCAATACCTCTTGCTTCATGCTTCACTTTAAAACATTTAAGCTACGTGGCTAATTTTATCATGATTTATATATATTTAATCGAAGAAAATGAATATACTATTTAGGTGAGTTACCTGCAGCGTATCTAGGTTCCAGAGTGCAACCTTGCTGCAGAACAGCGCCAATTATTAATATAAGCACATCTGCCCATGAGCCGTTTAACTGTAGTGGGTGCTGTAATTACAACAGAACATGTAATTATTAAAATATATACTTGTAAATTATTAAGCTACTGTATCCAATTTAGAATAAATGTAATTAATGACATACCATACCAACAGTAGCCTCCCATTTGGAGGCAATGTACAAGAAAAGTGCACAGCTAAGCACACATACAACAATTGCTATCCAAACTCCTCCAGTGAAGGGTAGAGTAAAAATATTTTGAAGTAACGCTAAGGGAGGCTCTCGAAATACAAAACGCACAGCAGTCGAACCAACCATTGCTATGTAGTCCACCGCTTTCATACGATCCTGTGTGAATATTGTTAGAGTACCTGAAAATAATAAAAAATTCAACGGACTCAATGCCTTAAATTCATTAATATAATAGTTGCATGACTTCGTATACCGAGTTATTGCAGATAACATAAGCATTGAGTCAAAATGATATTTAACCTAACATAAATAAATGTTTTTATAGGTTCTACAATTTTATAAACAAACGTCGAGAAACCAAGGGCTTGACAGTGGCACTGGGCGAGTCTCATAATACTGTCGCACCCGTGGGACAGCCATGCTGAAGAATATGCTTACGTACTAATTGGGCCGGCTCGTCCGAAGTGTAAGACGGACTCACAGAATCATCATCATCATCATCATCATGATGATGATTCTGATGATTCTGTAATTTTCTTGGGATTTTCTATAATTTTATAAGCTCTTCTATAATTCTTCTATAATTCTATAATTTTATAAGATTCTGTAATTTTTCTGTGATTTTCTATAATTTTATAAGCAAACATCAACAATTGCAAAGCAGAGTTAAGTAAAGACTTCTCTTTCTTTATTAGGGAATTTTAAAAATGTAGTTCTGTAAGGACTTAAATTATATTACAACATAGATATATGGTAATAATACCAAGATCGGCTTCCTTTTTAAGCAAATGGTCGATTATGCCTTGCCAGTTCCCGTTTTTATCCTTATACCCCCACGTGTGTGTGAAAAGAAGGCGTTCAGTTGCATTTAGCATCTCAAAACAAATGCTCACAACCATGTAGCTCATCTTGGTTATCGAGTCTTGGTGTAGATATCTGTTAACATTATTAATTTTAATGTAGTTAAGTCATCCGAAGTAAAGTTTACACCGTTTAATTTGGGGTAAATGAATCTAGAACCGTAATATACATAAAATATATTGATAAGAATTGCTGAAAGCTGACGCACAAATTGTGCCGGCTCGTCCGAAGTGATATCATGGGCTCACAGAATACTCAGCGTGCAATGGTAGTTGTAATTGAAACGATACTTGTACTGTGTTTCGCTGAGAGAGTGGAGCCCTTGAAATGATGTCGCGTAAGCGGCGTAAAATGTCGGCAACATGACAAAAGCACGGACTGTGGCGTGGTTGTTCATTGGCGGCAGGTTTCTCATACCATATAGAAGACCCACCTGCTAATAGTAAGGAATACAAAATAAAAAACTGCTCCGTTATCTCATTTACCACAAAAAAGTTTTAATTGATTTCTTTATAATTCTTAGAAAAATAGTCGTCATCTTTAAATTATTTATTTCACCTACTTACAGCCTATCACCCAAATGTTTTCTTGTATTATTACTATCTGTGATAACATTCGCCATTGTAAGGGGGTATCGTCTTAAATTATTACGTCTCCTTGACAATATCTTTACATCTCTATAGTCTTCTATAAAACCGAAACGATGCGATTTATGTATTGTGATATTTTCATCTTTGTAATTTCCAAAAACAATAATTAGTGGTTTATTGAAATTTAATTCGGACCTGGCAGCATGCCATTCTCCTCTAGTCGAAAAAATGACTTCAGAAGTATCTCGTATTTTGTAAGCTGAAACATTTGAAATCATAAATATTTATGGTTTCAGAAATAAACTGTTTCTATGCTAATCGGCCACGGCCATAGAGAAAGTATTATTTTACAGACGCTTTGAAACGCTGTCTGTGTTAATAAATAGCTTTTGCTGTCAGTTTTACCTGTGAGAGAGCCATGGTGAAGCATATATTAACGCGCTCATTGAGCCGGCTCGTCCGAATTGATTACCACAGACTCGCAAAATACTCAGCGTGAAATGAAAATTGCTTCGTTTAGTGTGAGAGACTTTGAAAAGGGAGGACCTTGAAATGGCGGCGTAAAAAGCTGGTAACACAACCAAAGCGCAGTATAAGGCGCGGTTATCCATGGGTGGCGGTGGTTTCTTACCATATAGAAGACCCACCTGCTCCGATGTCCGCTAGTATAAAAAAATGTAATTACGACGTTCGACGATTTATCTGGGGTTATATATTATATGTTTATAAATCAGAACAGGTTTTACCTTCAATTAAAATAGTTGTATCAAAGCCAATATTCGCAATGATAACATCACTGTTCAGAGGTATGTCTAGATGAACCAGAAAATCATAGTCAATACCTCCTGTATTTAATAGAAGCCACCTAAATGGGGACTTGAAATATCCAAGTGAACTAGCCTGTAAAATAAATCATTAATAATATATAGGTGCTAATGGGGGTTGTTATGAATTAATCACCACCTCCGTCGTGGGTTATACCATTAAAAATTACGACAGTATGTGTATCGTCCAAGCATCTATGTATTCATTTAAAAGGT
>DWCF01006411.1:0-12450 GCA_018230265.1 Delias oraia
CTGTGAGCCCGTGGTATCGCTTCGGACGAGCCGGCCCAATTAGTGCGTCAGCATATGCTTCAGCATGGCTCTCCCACTCGGTGCGACAGTATTAAGACGCTCGCCCGGCCACTGTCAAGCCCTTCCTGAGACTGAATATATTATAAATTAAATGATAATCATTTGGATCGTGATTCAAACCCGATATCTCTCGCTTCATGCTACACTTTTAAAATCATTAAAGCTACGCGGCAATTTATTTACGGAAATGGTTAAAAACGAGCAGGAGGCTCATCTAGGATAAGCGGTTTTCGGCCCATGGACACACTCAACACTCGTATGCATAGAAACACACACTATTTTGAAAGCTCCCAAATGGTATTGGTTTGGAAATCCTTCTGAAGGAAGCTTGTTCCACAAAGTAGTTGTGCGCGGTACAAAATGGCATAGTTGTTGATCGGCGGCGGTGCTCTCTTACCATCAGGTCTGGTAGCCTGATGGCCGTTGTCCACTATAAAGGCTCGAATATCTAATAATCGCTAAACAAATTTCGATTAGCAAGCGAAAGTGAATATGTAAGGTGAATTTGCCGAAACATTGAGAATACATATCGGTAAATTGTATAAAGTTTAAATTGTATCCGCGCCCGTGGCTACGACCCGTTTCGATTTACGACTGAATCGAAATAGCTTGACAATCTCCGACCACAGTTTCATAAGTTATGCCCACTTATCGCGTTGTCTAACTTTGACATGGCCGGGCTTGTACCAGATACAAGTTCGTGTCGAGTAATTTTATACTTGAGATAATTGGATTTGTAGTTACACAACCCGCTGTGGCGTTATTTAATTAATAATTATGGAAAAGTAGCGAATGGAAAAATCATTGGACAGTAAACACTTAAACGCGAATAATTCGTTAATTTTTTATGGTATAGCGGCCAATGGTGATAGGTGAGACTCGTCTATGGTAAGAGAACACCGCCTCCCATGCACAACTGTGCCACAATCCGCGCTTTGGTTGTGTTGCTGGCTTTCACAGCTTTAGCGGTATAATGTGAAGGATCATCCGCACTCACTCAGCGAAACAGCATATGTGTTTGTTTCACGCTGTATTCTCTTTCTGGTTTTATGTGAGGTCATTATCACTCCGCATATGCTCCAGCGTGGCTCTCCCACGAGGAGGTTCACTTGTACAGTGGGAAACCTCCTGCTCGTTTGCCTACCCATTTTTAATAAAAGCAAATACGGGTATTGTTTTCGAAGAGATTTAATTTTGTAATTCTAAATGTTGGCCACCGACTGGGTGTCCAGAGCGCGCTGTAGTTTTTCGGTTTTCGCATTCAAACAATTACGAATTGTCAACGTTCAATCGCGGTAACCGGAACCGAGTTGTGGATTTGTACATTTTATTGTTTTCCCATTTTAACGACTTTGTTTTCTTCGTTTCAGGTATGACGCCACAGCGGCGTAAACATCGATGTTGTTTGACGAGCTGCCCTGGCCCGCTTTAGTTTTAATGACGTCCGATTAAAGAGGACGTCATTGGTTTATTTATGTTGCTTAAATTATTTATCAGATTGTTTACTCCTTCGCCGATCCGGCTTTTCAATATGAGTCTCGTTTGAATGTTGTTGATGCAGTAAACCTAGATATCAACTTAATAGAAATAGTCAGTCAGTCTAATTCGAACATCGGCCGAGACGTCTTTTTTATGACGGAGAAAGGAGAAGGTTGGTCCTCTCTATGCTGAGAGAACACCGACGCCCGAGGACAACTGCACCGTAGTCCGCTTAGTGGCTGTGTAGCCGACCTTTTACGCCACTTAAGCAGCACTTTTAACGGCCTCCGATATCCTCACTTACTCTGCGAAACACAGTACAAGTAACGTTTCACGCTGAGTATTTTGTGAGATGGCACACAGGTGCGACAGTATTAAGAACCCGGCCACTGTCAAGCCCTGCCAGAGATAGTAGTCCAGACCGGGACTCAAACCCGATACGTCTTGCTTCTTGGTACATTGTTAATACAATTAAGCTACGAGGTTCTCAGAGTAGTAGTAGTACGTCTATTAATGAAAAAACAAAACATACATAACAAAATGGAGCTCCGAATATAAGGCCTTTGTCCAGTAGTGGACATCCTACGGTTGAAATGATGATGATGGTGACATAACAAAATGCTCATTACCATTGCTGCTTTGTTTTACTATCATTTCTATCATAAATCTTGTCTATGTAAAGCTATATATAATTCTCCTCCAACTTATCTCGATGAAAAATGTCGCCACGTCTCGAACTACACGCTACATTATCTGGTTTGAGCGAATGACCCTAATGTGGTGGACATTATGGGTACTAATGTTGATGTAATTGTTCGCCGTGTAGGTATTGTGGCTGGCTGTTTCGCTCGTAGCTTTTAGCCTCCTTCCTATGTAACACTAAGCGACGGAATAAATGTCAAGGATATGTCGGATATATGACGGATATTAGGAAATCAAATGTGATGTTTCTTTATTGGCGATGTGGTTTTTCTCTGTCAATCATTTAAGTCTCGTGTAACAGATGTAATCTTTTTTTCTTTTTATTCTATAGCGGACAATGGTGCAGGTGGGCCTCCTTTATGGCAAGAGAACACCACCGCTCATAAAAAACCATGACACAGTCCGCGAATTGGTTGTGTTGTCAGCTTTTTATACCATTAAATCGGCTAAATCGGCACTTTTAAGGGCGCCCGATATCCTCATTCACTCTGCCAAACAGTACAAGAACCGTTTCACTCTGAGTATTCTGTGAGCCCGTGGTATCTAGCATAATTTGTCTTTTCTTTACAGTCTTGGGGATTCTTGTACATTCATTATGTATAGGAATGTAAGAGAAATATTAAAATGGAATAAGTATAAGATATATTATATCCAATTGCAGAAACACAACCTAATCTGTGCATTTATCGCTCTCACACTTCCTTGATTTTGATTTTTCCTCTTAAGCGAAGGAACACCGGAGTAAAACAGTACTTGTACAGTGTTTCTCTTAGTTAGTAATGAACCACTTGAAATTATACAGTTAAGCCGGCAACACAACCAAAGCGCAGATTGTGGCGTGGTTAATGATTGACGGTGGTGATCCTCTATCATATAGAGGACCCACTTGCTCCGTTGCCAGGTGTGCAATAAAAAAATACTTTATGTACCAAATTAAAGTTTTGCTCTAAGATCGGCTCGGGTGTAACGGCGCACTCGCGAATCGAAATCGGCTTTGATTTATGATTCTGTATATTCATAAATCAAATGAAAACAGCGATTGAGCGGCGCGGAAAGTTTTTCACGTATTTTAAGAGCTCCTACGAGCCGTGTATGCTTATATAAACTTTTCAGAGTTAAAGATTTATGTAACACTAATGTCTTTGGAATTTTCAACCGCTCTCATGGGAAAGCAAGAAATTGTTGATTTTGTCGTTTTATTTTTAAAATTATCTTTTTTCGTTTCTGCACACATTCCGAGTCTTTTGCATGTTTAGCAGAGATTTATACTGTAAGCGTTAAAGCCATTTAGAAAAAGGTAAAATTTTGATTGTTTTAACTTTTAATAAATACGTTTCATAAGCTATTTACATAACGTATGTGTCTTTATAGAAAAACTATAAAACATAATAATAAATTATGAAACAGACGTAATGGTTTTTTACAGTGACTATGATTTTTGCAATCCTAGAAAACTATTTCCTACTTTAACAGGTATAGTTAGGACTGTTTCAATTAACGTATACTAAATTTTGAAAAAATGGCCTCTATTATTATTCTACTCGACGAAAGTCGAAGAGAATATTCAGATGTATTCAGATGTGACGAGAGCAAATCCGTTTGCTACTTGCATTTTCACAACGTTTTTTCGTTATAGTCTGAGAACTTGTGTGAGTGTACATTAAATATAAGAATCACACACAGAAGAAGTGACCTAGAAGAAGATGAAACATTTCAATATCATTTTTTCTTAATAATAACTATGTACAAATAAGCATTGCTTTTGAATATTGATTTTTTTATTATATACTAGACAATGGAGACTGGACATAGATTGTGTTGACGAAGTTTAAGGGCCTCCTATGTTCTCACTCAGTCAGAAACACACAGTGGAAGTACCGTTTGGACAGTCTATCAGCTGTCAGCTCTTGAACTAGAAGCGCCTTCAATGCGTAACGTACGACCGCATTTATCAAGAGCTAGAGATATTTGCGAAGTCGGTTTGTTTGCTTCGAATGGTAATGTCGTTGGAATATTTATATTCGACGCAACGTCTAGCGGCGGAATTAATGCGAGCCGCGAGCGAGATATCGAGATTTGTCATTTATCTTTTCGTTAAGAGAAATCGCTCGCGCGTGCTTTGACAAACGAGACACCACATCTGGGTGTTGCACCTGTATTGTCTGTAGTCTATACTAATATTAAAAATATGTAAGATTATATTGTTTGTATGAATCGAATATTTTTTTATAGTAAAGCGGACAACGGAGCAGGTGAGTGTTGTATATGGAAAGGGAACACCGCCACTCATGTACAACCGCGCCACAGTTCGCGCATTGGTTGTGTTGTCGGCTTTTTATATAGGCCCTTAAATAAATGGCACTCAAGCGGCTTACAAATATGGAAACGCAATCAACGTGTATACCGCGGTGCGGTTGCCCACGGACGGCGGTGTTTTATTACCATATATGAGACCCACCTGCTCCGTTGTCCGCTGTACCATAAAAAACAGCTAGTTATATTTATATAGGTGTTTATTTATACAGAATATTTGTAAATTAGTACTCCCTATTACACGTATCAGTAACATAAAACCTACATATATGCCTTCATATACCTTAGCCTTCCCAGTGTTTTTTAGTGTTCCATTCTAGAGTTGCCAAAGTCAGTCTTGATCTTGCATTTGTGCAAGACCAAGTACGGTCAGCCGTATAAGACTTGATTAAGAACAAGACTAAGATTGCAAGCTGCTTGCGTCTTGTAGCTATTTTTATTTGTTTTTTTTTTCGTCAGTGATTTTTGGAATTTCTCATTAAATCCTTAGACATTTATAAATCAGGTTGATTTTAACTATGGCTATGCTAATTCAAGCTCAAAATTTTCTAGTCTGATTCATTTTTTTAAGATCTCAAGTAAACATTAATAAATAGCAATAGTCTAAAGGGTAATTGCAAGACTTGCAAGAATCTTGCTGCAAGACCAAGACCAATACCAGGTGTATTGGCGCAAGACCCAGACTGGCTGTCTTTTTTGCATTTGGCCAACACTTCATTATTCATAAAGATTTTCAAAAAACGCCATTTTCTTGTTGGATATAACACGTCGATTGTAAAAACTTGGCTGTAAAAGACCGGTGAATAGTATATAATCCTGACAAGTCAGCGGACTCAGCGGTTTTACGATAAAAACTTAACCCAGATTGTTAGAGCACTCGTGAGGTGTGTACCTCGAGCGTCGAGCGCTTAAAGTATCCCCGGCGTAAGACCAACGATCCTGCCGTACTCAGCTGGGAGTGAGACTTGGCTCGGTTTGATGTCCCTGCACTTATTCTAATTAACACATTGTTCTTTTACAGCGAATAGACAATGATTTATTTATTTCTTTATTTAAGACTGCATGACCCGGAAATCGATGTTATGTGGTATGAAGTTAGATATATTTATTAAGGTATAGTGGAGAACGGAGCAGGTGATTCACCTATATAGTAAGAGAACACCGCCGCCCCCGAACAACCGCACCACGGTCACGGATTGGTTGTGTTGCCGAATTTTTACGCCACTTACGCGGCATTTTTAAGGGCCTTCGATGACCTCACTCACTCTGCGAAACACAGTACAAGTACCGTTTCACGCTGAGTATTCTGTGAACTATATACTATTATTTGATGTTGTTTGAATTTTGATGGCCAGTTATTCATTATATTTGTTATTTTAGAATATTTCAGCGTCCAGACACACAAACACAAATACAAGTAAATAAGCGAACTGTCTATGCTGATTTTAGAATATAATTATTCCAATTAATTGTGAGTTACGATAAATTTCAGAAATATTTAAGCAAAATTCGATGTGTAGAATGTTTAAATGTAAAAAATAAGCATACCACTATTTCGCGATCGATTGCCGAATTCGCGCGAATTTCAAGATTTTAATATTCAATTCGCGTAAGTAAAACAGAAATCATATCGAAATATGAATGAATTCACGTCTAAAGTAGGAATTTCTCTCACCGGAGGCGGGTAGAAATTTATTTACACACAAATATGTTATATTTTTTTCATGTTTTATTCAAAATCTCACCGTAGGCGTCGCTCGGCCGTCTCGTAAATAATATGCGCCGGCGTAGATTTAGCGTCGCCACAATGTAGTCCAAGATCTGATAAGAAAATACTTTTTTTATAATAATATTTCAAATAAGTATGAATTAAAACTTTCTTGGAAAGATTGTTTGGCGATGACTTGAAACTAACTGTCGATTTTCATTTAATTTGGAATATTTTGTTTATATGTCAAAGCTTCTGTTATTTTATAATTACGATTTGTTTAACAAAGTCTTAGATTCGATTGCTACTCGGGTTAATTACTCGCATGATTTCAGATAGTTGTTTTTATAACTAATATTTCGTACGTATAAATCAGTTTACCTATTAAGTATGGGAAAAAGTTTAAAATCATATGCTGACTTACTAATTGAATCGGCTCATCCAGAGTAACAACGGGCTCTCACTGCCACCAGTAAAGCGTGGAATAATACTTGTGATTGGATTAGTGAGTGAGGTTACTGAAGACACCCTTAGTGATATTTGTTAAGCGGCGTAAAAAATAAATGGTTGGGTATTGTGGTGCGGTGGTTCATTTGTTTATGATGACGTTTTACCATCAGGGGATCCTGCTGCCCCGTTGCCTACGTAGGTACTATATAATAGAAAATAACAAATGTCTTCCCCAAACATGTTTACCAACTCTCGGAGCACTAGACAAAAGGGTCGCCGTAAGTTATAACCCCGCGGGCCTTCTTTTGTTTGGGCAGCGTCGCTTTTATTACATTTTCATATATTTCATAATATTTTTTTCTGTTCCCGCGGCGTGGCTAGGCAGGTGTTGGGATTGTGGTGCCAGGTGCCGGATTTTTGTTTTGAATTTTTCATATCTTTGAATGTTTTTTTTTTCATTGATACCTTTGAGGATTCGTTGGAGAGGTTGCGACTGCGGAAACAAATCTTGTTTTATATATATTTTTTTATTAAAATAATTCATCATTGAAGCGTTTAATGAATTTAAGTTAATTATTATAGTTTATATATTAAGTCATTGTTTAAATATATAGAAAATGTATTTATCTTTATAATATATTTAGGCCTAAACGTTACAATATTAAATTTAATTTGGTGATAAATTTAATTGTCTTGAAACTAAAAAATAGCGATAGTGTGATAATAAAAGGTGCCAGTATACTCCAAAATTATTATTAAGTAAAATTTACTCGTACGCCACGTCGAGCTGCTTTGATTTTTATTCCATCCTATTTTTCATAAAACAACAATTGAATTTCAAAAATGCAGTGGCTATTTTTGCACCAGACTCGCCGAAAATGTAACTATGGAAACGGAACTAGAATTTTCATCTTTGCAAAATATAAAAGCGCAACCCGTAAAATAAACTGAACAATGTACCACCTACCAACGCTCCACGCGTCGTTGGGGATGTGGCGATGAAATATAAATATTTTATTTACCAAGGAACTATTTTTTGAAAAACTTTGGAGTATGAGACAAAAATATTTTGATTTTTTGTAGGCGGGCTTCAAAAAACCCGGAGGTTACCAATTAGACATGTTCTTTTATTTTTATTTATTCTTATCTCGTTTTTTGAGTACCGATTTTGGTGAATAAGGAGTTAATCGTAAGGATAAATGTAATTCAAAATGGTAACATTTTGTTGGCTGGCCATTGACATTCAACAAACTAAGGCGTTTTATTTAAATAATATTTTTATTTTTGGGTGTTTTTATTGTTTATAAAAGTTTTAGTTTTTTTAAGGATTTTTTTTTCCAATCACTGGATTTATCCGCTGCTGAGACAGTATGTTTTTAATCACAGCCGTTTCCAAGGTTTTGTCTGAATAGACATATATGAAACAATTATAGTATTAAATAAATTAAGAATCTTTATAATAATGAACCAGTTGCGTTTTAAAATAAAGATTTTCATAATAAAATATTAAAATTAATTTAATTTTTTAAATTTAATTCTAGATACGTGAAATATACTACTACTTTGTTACTACCATACATATATATTTTATACCTACGTAAAATATATACGCTTACAGGAGTAATATTTTATTAATGGTGAATGTAGCACAGATTAGAGTAATGTGACTTGGTTGCATTATATTGACACTGACCTGTAAAAACAAAAAAAGACATTTAAAAATTGTCCATTCCTTTTTACTAAAGTCTTATTATTGTTTTCTTCCACGGACTGTGGTGCGGTTGTACATGGGCGGCGGTGTTTTCTTTTCATATGGGAGACCCACCAGCTGCGTTATCTGCTACCACCAAAAAAAAAATGTTCTAACCACTCTTGCCATATTGAAAAACTCTATCGCAATACCGACACTATTAGTATCGATTACGCCATATAATTTACTTAAAGAAATATAATTTCTTTATGCGAGTGTATATTAAAGTATATTATAAAAATTCTGTATAACAATTCTGAAAAATTGCATTATATAAAAGAGATTGCTCTTCATACGTAGCATAGTAGGATTTTTATCGAATCATAGAGCCTAACTCGCAGTAAAAGATTACTAGCACTTGGAAAGATTAGGCAATATAAATCTAGAAGCGTAACGTATAAAAATATGTAGACAGGCAAGCGGCCTCTTTTTAGGGTAGCTGTAAACGTAATTCGTAGATTTAGGATGCCGCCGCGTCTCGCTCGCCGTAACGTAAATCTACTTTGCGACACTAAAAAAATATAGTACTGTTTCACATTCTTTTGACGTAAAATATCACAAGCAAAAGTTATTAACTGTTTACAGGAATGTGGCAGAGTACTAGTTTTCGCTATGTGATGGAAATTCGTGCAGATTTTTTATTGGTTTTACATTGGACAATGGTGCTTGCCTTCCCAAATTATAACCGGTCACCGCTGTTATGGTAAACCGCACTCTTTGCCATGTTTTGGTTGTGTTGTCGGCTTTTCATCCGACTTTGATGATAATTTAGTAGACCTCTGATAAGAGAGATGCTGACTCAAACGGAACACCAGAATATCAGCGCGGAACATTACTTGTACTGTGTTTTGCTTAATGATCGAGGCTATCGGAGGTCCATGACATTAAACTGCTTTATTGGCGTGAAGGTGGAAACAAAACCAAAGTGCTATACAATATCAAAACTCAGCGAAAACAATACGAAAACACAGTATGTATACTAATAGACGCTGGTATTCTGTGAAGCAGTGGTATCACTCGAGCCGATCTGGCCCAATTTTTTCAACCTACGGATAAGTACACGTATAAATGATAGACATTTTTTTTCTTTTATGTTCCTCTTTGTCTTGAACAAAAATTGTGTAATTATGATCTAAAACAAAAAAGCCGGTGCCAACATAATGAATATGCAACCCATTGCCCTGATTGATAATGCGTCGCCGACGCATTAAACCCGTTTTATATGAATATTGAATTTAAATAAAATTTTATGCCCGTCAATCTGTCCGTAACGACTGGCAGTTGAGCTGGCTGCATTGATTTTAAATTAATTCATTATGTCAACTTTATTTAACTTTTACATGTTCATATTTCTACCTGCGTTATAGGAAGATATAAAAGATATAACACTAGTCTTAAAATGAAGTTTTTATGTAATGTAGGGTCACACTTATTAATTGTTAATTTTTAAATGTAATTTTCAAACTACAAAACTAATAGTTGGTATCAATCCCGTATCTGAATGAATCCAATTACGCAAATGATACTACTCCCTGTTTAGTATTTGGTATTTCAGTTTCACTGAGTGAGTGAGGATATCGGAGGCTTTTATAATGCCATCTAAGTGGCGTAAAAAGCCGGCAACTTGTCCATGGACAGCGGTGTTCTTTTACCACATAGAATACGCACCTGCTCCGTAGTCCGCTATACCATTAAATTAATCTTTGGCAGCTTTTCGGGATGGTTATTTTTAATTTAAAACAAGACTTTCAATTGGTATTAATATTTTATTATAGTTTCGCTTGTGTCAATAAGGTGCTTCTAGAAGAGTGTTCAAAATCCTCAAAAAAAATTCTCTTTATATACTGTAGTGCACCATCATTAAATCAATCATCATTATAATATTCCTTTTCGTGGCGCTTTGTTTTGTCTAAAACACGGCACGCACTACCTTCATTTATTATTCATTAATTCAATCATAATTTTTAAAACATTTAGACTTCTTTTTTCTTTCTGTAAATTTCTTCTATATGCAATATTACTAAACACACTAGGAGCTCAGAAGTGTTTTCCGTAATAACCCATTGGGTAAAGAACACTACAATAAAATGATTATTTGCCTCTGCTGTTTGCTCCAATAGACTAACATATTGGCGTAGGTAGTTTCCGGCGCAACATAATTTCAAAATACAAATAAAATAGTTTTATATGGGTCGTATTGTGGTAAAATTTGTTTATCCGTTTGTTTATGATGATATGTGCCTGGCACACAGCCAGAATAATAATAAAATACTTCTGTGCAGTTATTATTGTTGTTGTTTTTATACTTAATAAAGAATATATTATTATTAGCAAGAGAGTCTCGTAGCTTAATGGTTTAAAATTGCACCATGAAGCGAGAGGTATCGGTTTTATTTTAATTTAATTTATAATTTATTCGGTCTCTGGAATAGCTTGACAGTGGCCGGGTGAGTGTCTAAATACTGTCGCACCTGTGTAAGAGCAATGCTGACCCACTAATTGTACCGGCTCGTCCAAAGTCATAATAACACGGGCTCACAGAATACTCCGCGTAAAACGGTACTTGTAGGTACTACTGCGTTTCATAGAGTGAGTAACGATATCATAGGCACTGAAAAATCCGGCAACACCACCAATGCGCAGACTGTGGGTACATATAAGTCACCCAGCGGCTCCCTTGTCCGCGGTAGAATAATAAAAATGATCGAGATTATGTAAGGCTCATCTTCATACTCTTAGCCCTAATTTGACCGCGAGTGCGTAGCCGGCCTTTATCTACCTTATTGCTATTTTTATCGTTCTTGACATAATATTATTATATGTTATGCACATGTCGGGAAAACTTATATAGTGCGTTGCCGGCCTATAGCTATCTTATTAGCATTGTTTTTCGGTCTTGACATATTCTTTTATATAATGATCATTTTCGGAGATTTTTTTTTTAAATTCTAGTGCGTTGCTAGCCCTTTTCTATTTTATTACCATTTTTATCGGTCACGAAATATTCCTATATATAGTTTAGATGTTGGAATAGTCTAAAAAACGTACACTGTTACAATTCCGGTGTATAAGGTGCAAGTGTGCGAATAAATCATAGATTCAATTAATATCGCTCGCTTATTGAGGTCCACGAAGTCGCAGCGTTCGGTACTTATGGGACTTGAGGCGCTTATGGAGCTCTGAAGGTAATTTATGGGACTATCAATATTTGTAATTTGTATAGCGTTCGCAAGCACTCGGAAGATGTCAGCTGAATTATGAGTTTTGGGTTACTGCTGTGTATTATTTGATAATTTATGATAATTAATTTGTACTGCTGTGACAATATTTAGCATGGCCGCCTCTTAATTGGAATGGAAATGTTTGCATTATATTGAACTAATTTTCTTGATGTTTTGAGATTTCATTTCGCGATCAAAGATGGCATTTGTGGTTCAATTTTAAATATGGTTGTTTTCAAACGTTGCGAAGCATTAATTTGTTCAATATTGGATTAACATTATTATTTCTAAGAGCTTCGTAGCCGAGTGGTCTGATAAGCTACTGTGGTGTCAGGGGTACTGGAGTCGGTCCCTGGTCTGAATAAAATTTGTGATTTATTCCGTCTTTGGCAGGATGGTAATCTTACCCGTAGGAGAGCCACGCTGACGCACTAATTGTGCTGGCGAGTCCAATCTAACTATATCACAAGCTCACAGATTAAGAACGAGAATCAATTTTTAGTTGAGTGAATCAGGACATCGAAAGCGCTTAAAATTATACCGCTCAAACAACATGAAAAGAAAGCCACATAAACTAAGCTCGGATTGTAGCTCGAATTGTGGTTATCCATGGGCAGCGGTGATTTTTTATCATAAAAGAGATTTGTTTGACTTTATAAAAGTTTTGTGTGTTAATAGAAACAAATAAATGAAATAATATAAAAATAACATATAACATATCAGCTATTAACTTGACAATTGCTGAGTTAAAGCTAATTCATAACCAG
>DWCF01006412.1:0-12449 GCA_018230265.1 Delias oraia
GTTCGAATCTAATGGGCTTCAGCTTGTGAAGTTTTATCAATTTCCGATGATACGCCATTTGCTCTGATTGCGTCATTTATTTTCAAATTTATGTTTTTTGCAGGCACATTGACATCACCAACGACAAAGTAAAAACTGTGTACTCCCTTCATGAAACCTAGTTGGTTGTGCGATATGTTCTCCTTTTGTCCCGTTGTTTATTCGTTCGAATCTGTTGGGCTTCAGCTTGTGAAGTTTTATCAATTTCCGATGATACGCCATTTGCTCTGATTGCGTCATTGGTTCATATTTATGTTTTTTGCAGGAACATTGACATCACCAACGATAATTTAAATGCTGTGTACTCCCTTCATGAAACCTAGTTGGTTGTGCGATATGTTCTCCTTTTGTTCCGTTGTTTATTCGTTCCGAATCTGTTGGGCTTCAGCTTGTGAAGTTTATTCAATTGCCGATGATACACCTTTGGCTCTGATTATGTCATATATTTTGTATGTCTAATTTGCTGCAGGCACATTGACATCACCAAAGAGCAAAGTATTTTGCCTTTGTTCTGTGTGTGTGAGTCTGTTATCACACCAGACGGAGCCGGTTAGTATGTCTGCATAACTCTAAGATAATACAGCATTAAAACACTCGCCAGTCATTGTCACGACCTTGCAAACTGTTTCTCGCTGGTTCTGTGAAGTCATATATTTTTTATCAATGTAATAATGTTAGGTATCATCTTATTGAAAGTCCACGATAAAGTTTATCTCACTAGACGAAATGGTGTGTTACTGGTAGAGAAGTCAAAACATATTCTCCGCATACATCTTTTAAAAGTCAGCTTTCTTCCTCCAGGTAGATAGAATTTCTTCCAATTTCTGCAACTCCCGTCAAAAATTGCGTCTGTGTTTTTGTATTGAATGATGTTATAAATTCTTAGCGTTTATAATTACTTTGGAACGATATTCTTATCTATTTTGTAGAAGAATTTATCAAATATGACCTTTGATTCCATCCCTTAGTAATACGCCATAAGTCATTGTGCTATGAATGTAGCTAAATTATACAAGTCTTGCAGTTGATACATCGGTGAACTGACCTATTTTCCTTATCAAAAAAGCAGTAGAATTAAGTTTACTAGTTAATGCTGCTTTGTGTGAACCCTATTGCAATGAAGGATCTAGAGTTAATCTAAAAAACACCGAAACTTACAAATTCTAATGTATTATTGTCTATTTAATGACATGATTTTTTATAGTATAGCGGAGAACGGAGCCGGTATGGTACCTGTATGGTAAGAGAACACCGCCGCCCGTGGACAACCGCGCCACAGTCCGCGCATTAGTTGTGTTTCCGGCTTTACACTGTAGTACACTGGTACCGTTTCACGTTGATTATTCTGTGAGTTTATCACTTTGGACGAGCCGGCCCATTTAGTCCACATATGCTTCAGCATGGCTCTCCCACGGGTGTGATACTATTAAGACACTGACACTGTCAAGTCCTTCCAGAGACCGAATAAATTATAACTGTCCGGACCGGGAATCGAACCCTACCCTTCGTGGTAGACCTATTAAATCACTTGGCTACGAGGCTCTCAAAATTCAAAATGATTCAAATGTTTTACGTTTGTCATAGGAAATTGCTAATTAACGCATTATTGAAAAACACGACATGACCTGAGCAAATGTATTCTCTTTACTCCAAATAGGGGGACATCATCAGTAAATATTTTTTTTAAAATTACAGTTAATAAATAATCTTAGCTATATTTTGTACTGGTTAAGGCAAATTATTTATATATTAACTCAAAATACATTAGGATCCAAAATTGATCTTAGAGAATTTTTGTTTACAGGAAATCCTTTGTATCTATTTCCATCTACTCTGGATTCTATCATCTAAATAAGAATTTGTTAAATTTAGAGCTTTGTCTTTAATACTGTAATGTTTAAAAATGAATTGTAGCGTGTTTTCAACACAATCAAATCCTTTTGAGAGATCACAGAATATATCTATTGTCTTTGTGATTTTCTCATGGATTGATAGTATTTTGAAAAAGTTCATACCGTATAAGTGCAGACCGGATTGTATATACATATTGTTAGTCACGAACGTTTAAAGTGGTTTAATAATTGTGAATTATGTAGTTTTTCAGATGTTTTACTAAGGGTTCGATGTTTTCCAATTTTGTATATTAATATGATTCTAATAAGAAATAGTTTGAATCTCAGTACGGCCTGTATATGCCAACAACACTGTAAGTCAGGGATTGTCCATTATTCACGTGATTTATTTGGCGCTCTTTGACCGTCCCTTTCCTCTGGCGATATGTAGTGAGATGATGTCAGACTGACTTCTCCCAACCCCCAACCAACATCACGTGTATTTATAGTACGTACAGGGAATCTTTTATATTTTCCGAATATTCTCTTCAAATAAAAATAATTATAAAACTATAATCCCTATTTTTTGTTTAGAAGTCGGGCGTATTAAAATCACAAGTTGTATTAATTAAATAGAATGATTTACTAGACCCTTGCTCTCCTCTTGTGGTGTTACCTTAATTTTGTCAATTAAGAAGGGGACGCCCTCCCCCTCTTTGAGCCTCTCGTGCATGATGGACGTCCCCTATCCAATTCGCCACGTGACATCTCTATAGTGACCTGTGTCTTTGCGCTCTCTGCCTTTTAAATTACTTCTAGTTATATTTAAGGACACGCCACGTGCGATATAAATGATTGAATTCACTAATTACATCATTATTATAACTAAAAAGAGTTTTATTTTCTAATTTATTTATTTATTTTGTTTCCAAGACAGTTATTGGTGATGCAAAAGAAATGATTGCAGGATGTATCTAAAATGATTGCAATTTCTAATTCCTTGCGAGAAAAGCTTTGTATGTTTTATAAAAATGTGTTGTATGAATTTATATAGTATTTATGCTTTTCCCTTGTCCTTTTAACCTAGTTTACGTACTGAACTTATGGTGATTCCGTAGATGTGACATTATCATCATTTCAGCCGTAGGATGTCCATTGCTGGACATAGGCCTCGCCTGCGAAAGATTTTGATTGAATGATGGAGATGTGACAATTCATTGAATACTAAAACTATAGGTATTGTCACATTTTTTTAAATCTGTAGCGGACAATGCAGCAGTTAGGTATCCTATGTGGTAAGAGAGCACCGCCACACATGAACACAATTAGTGCGTTAGCATATGGTTCGGCATGGCTCTCCCACTCGTGCGACAGTATTAAGACACTCGCCCGGCCACTGTCAAGCCCTTCCCGAGACTGAATAAATTAATAATAGTCCGGTACACTTAAAACCATTAAGCTAACAGGCACAAGACCTCGATGAGGTCCCTAGATTTTGAAACGAGGACTTATTTAATAATAAAATAAATGTTTCAAATTATAAGTTATTACAACGTGTTAATAATCAAATATCTTTAAGTCTTAACCCTTGACAAGCAAACATTTCTAGTGATTTTGGTAAGACATAGCTAAGGCAATTTTGTTTTAAAATACCTGTTATCTTATAACAAGTATGGAATTAAGTTCCAAATTCGTTAACTGAGGTGTTCATCGGTTTCTTCTTTATAATCTTCAAGAAAAGAGTGAAACATGCTTTAAAGGCAGGCAGCGCACCCGCGCCTCTGCAATTGCCAGGGGTGTCCATGGGCGGAGGACGGCTTGCCCAAGGTGAGCGACCTGCTCGTATGCCGACAATTCTATATAACAAAAAAATAATATGAATTTTACTGAACATTCGTTGCATTTCTGCATTGGAATGTGGCAATTCGAATATAAAAAAAAACCGTTTCTAATTTCATTACACTATTTTGGGTTTTTTTTAAATAGAAGGGCTGACAACCGATCATCCGGGTATTATGTATGATAAGAGAACACCGCCGTCCATAAACAACCGCGCCCCAGACCACGCATTGGTTGTGTTGCTGGGTTTTTAGTTAATCTGCGAAAGAGTAGAAGTACCATTTCCATTGCACGTTGAGTATTCTGTGAGAACTTTGGACGAGCCGGCCGTTTAAGTGCGTCAACGTGGCTCTCCCACGAGTGCGACGGTATTAATACACTCGCCCGGGCACTGTCAAGTCCTTCCAGAGACCGAATAATTTATAACTGTCCAGACCGGGATTCGTACCCGAATAACTCTCGGTTCGTGGTAGACCTAAAACCACTTAGCTTAGCTCTCGTGTTACTTTCGTCCTATGATTGCTAACTAAGTGTTGCGCAAATATTACTTCCTTGTTTACCGACATTTTGTTTGACGTACATTAGCTATATTAATAATCTATTGTATGTTACTTCGTTTTCTAAGAGTTACGCCATTTGCGATGTATGTATGACGAGAAATAAGGCTTTATCTGAAATATAATATGTTTTTGGTCGATTTTTAATATGTAATTATGAAGTCGGAGCGTGTCAAACATTGTGCAATATCTATAATGTAAAAATGAATAGTTTTACTACGTGATTTAGCGGCATAGAAAGCCGGCAACACAACCGATGTGTGGAATGTGGCGCGGTGTTCTTTTACCATATGTTGCCTGCAATAACGTACAATTTTTACTTTATTCAACATAATTCCCTTCACAATATGTGTTTGAATGTGTTTATTTTTTATAAATTCAGTGATTATTAGTGAGAGGTGTCGAGTTCGAATCCCGGTCCGGACAATTATAATTTAATTTATAATTTATTCGGTCTCTGTCAAGGCCTGTCAGTCGCCGGGCGAGTGTCTTAATACTGTCGCACCCGTGGGAGAGCCATGCTGAAGCATATGCTGACGCACTAATCGAGCCGGCTCGTTTGTTGTAATATCGGGCTCACAGAATACTCAGCGTGAAACGGTACTTGTACTGTGTATATCGGAGGCCCTTAAAAATGCCGCTTAAGTGGAGTAAAAAATCGGCAACACAACAAATGCGCGGACTGTGGCGCGGTTGGTGATGGGCGGCGGTGTTCTCTCACCATATAAGAGACCCACCTGCTCCGTTATCCGCCATACTATAATAAAAGGCCGTTTCGGTGATCAGCTGGTCACTTTATAATAATTTCTTCGAATATGTATAGAAAAGTGAAATTGAACGCTGTTCCGTTAGAAATGAAGTGTCTTGTTAATTACAGGTTGTACGAAGACCAGCGTGATAGAACGGCAAGAGATACTCGGCCCATCGCCGGAGCTCAATTATAAGAGGAGTCTCAGCCAGGAGCGGTTGCAGAATGGGCATATCAATGAAATTTATAAACCGGAGGTACGATAAAACCTACTGAGACGCGCACTGTGGCGCGGTTGTCACTAGGCGGGCGGTGTTGTCTTACCATATATCAGTATTGAATGGTTTTTATATCGGTGGCAAACGAGCAGGTGACTCACTTAGGGCAAGCGGTCCTCCGCGCACGGACACCAGCCCTTGCTTTAAAGTGTACGCACTTTTATTGAAGATTCCCAAGTCGTATTGGTTGATTGTCAATTTCAGACCCGGCTGGAGGTACACCTGTTCCACTGCTTGGACTTGGTGAAGGCGGGCATGGAGTCCATCATTGAGGACCAGGTCACGTCCGTCTTCGAAGCTGAAGAGCTTAGGAGTTGGAACCTCCTCACGAGAACAAACAGGTAATATTGACGGTAGTTAAGATTTCTAACAATAAACACACCCACTGGGGAAAATAATTTTTATAGTTTATTTAATTTCAATAAAATTCCAGACACTGTGCTGATTGTTGATAAAATCAGGATTCAAATGAATGGATGACCTAGGATAAACGATCCTCCGCCCGTGGACACCCCCATTCCCATTCGTGGAAACGCCCATATTAGGTTGCGGCTGCGTTATCGGCTTTTTTGTGATAGCACTCTTTTGAAGGTCCTCAAGTTGTATTGGTTTGGAAATAGCTGTGTGAGAAGCTGGTTCCACATTGTGGTGAGAATGCCTTAATTTGCCTCGTAGCTAAGTGGTTTAATGAGTCTACCATGAAGCGTGAGGTATCGAAAGCCCGGTCGAATCCCGGTCTGGACAATTGTAAATTAAAATTTATTCGGTTTCTGGAAGGGCTTGATGTCTGACAAATTTAATACTGTCACACCCGTGGGAGAGCCATGCAAAATAATATGCTGACGCAGTTATTTTACCGGCTCGTCCTAAGTGATACCACGGGATCACAGAATACTCAGTGTGAAACGGTACTTGTACTGTGTTTCACAGAGTGAGTGAGGATATCGCAGGCCCTTAAAAATGACAGTAGCGTAAAAAGTCGGCAACACAACTAATGCGCTGACTGAGGTGCGGTTGTTCATAGGCTGCGGTGTTCTCTTACCATATAGGGGACCCAACTGCTTTGTTGTCCGATATACTATAAAAAGTAGTCCATTTTTTCTACTAAGAGGCTGTACTCTTTCAGACAATATGAGTTTCTAACATGGCGTCTCACCATCATATGGGTGATGGGATTCATCGTTCGCTATTTCTTCCTACTACCACTGAGGATACTGGTTTTTTTCGTCGGGGTAAGTAGTAGTAGTTTTAAAGCTTAGAAACATTCATAGAGTATTAGTTTTTGTAGTCATTGCAAGTTCTCAGTATAGACTATATAAAAATTAATTCAGTATTTGTACTTTGAGTTTTGAGAGCCTCGCAGCTAAAAGGTTTTATCTCGCAACGAAAGGTATCCGCTTTGAATTACGATCTGAACAATTATAATTTATTCGGTCTTTATAAGGGCTTGACAGTGGCTGAATACTGTGGCACCCGACAGAGCCATACTGACGCACTAATTGAGCTGGTCCGCCCGAAATCTGGTATAACTGAACGAGCCGACACAATAGTGCGTTAGCTGATACATCAGCATGGCTCGCCCACTGGTGTGACTGTGTTAAAACATTCGCCCGCCCACTGTCAACCACTTACAAGGCCGAACTATATATTTTTTATTCGTTCCGGGTTCGAACCCGATGCCTCTTGCTTGTTAGGCTTATAAGACCATTTATCAATCTGTTAGTTTACGTATGCACTTTTTCTATGAAATTTCACAGCTTCTGTATTTTTGACCTTATGGAGTATTCATTTACGTTAAAATGTCCTTTAAGTGTATGATTCTAGGATATTTGTTTGATATTAGTTAAATCAAGGACCGTTCTGTAGAAGTTCCAGGTTCGAGAACAGTAAATAAAATGAATTAAATTTTTGCCATCAATGCCCTAAATTAGTGTAAGGATCCTTGAATATCCTATAATGTTAATGTCTTTTAATTACTCCAACCGCAGCCTTAGATAATAATCTTTCATAAGGTCAAAATTACCCTAACTCTTGCACTAACATGGCAACACAGGTAGTACTGACGTTGACAGTCACGTCCTTGGTTGGAGTGTTGCCAGCGGGGAGGTTCCGCCGGCTTTTAGGCGAAGTAATATACAAAGCCGCCAATCGCGTGCTGATACGTAGCGCGTCTTGTGTGATGAACTACCACGACACACAGCACATGCCGCGGCCGAACAGCTTCTGTGTTGCCAACCACACAAGTCCGATTGACGCCAGTGTGCTCAGCACCAACACATGTTTCTCGCTGGTTCGATTTTTACTCTATGCCACGGGGGGGCTATGTATTTTCGTATTCTGTGCCGTTGTAAGTGTATCTGTAGCTTGATGTGATGAGTTGAGGATTTTTTTATTGTTATTAATGCGGTAAAAAATTTCGTACTTATAAAAGTGTTTTAATAATTCTTTATATTGTGTTTCATACAAATTTTCTTTGGTTAAAACGAAATATCGCCCGTTTATCTTTGAAAGTGTTTTTCTGATGGCTGTGCAATGTCACACAAGGCAATGGCGAGATTTGGCGCCCTTGCTTTTTTTAAAAAACATTTTTCCGAGATTTTATATTTAAAATTGTTGGCGCTTTTAATTTAAACTGTTCAAAATGTGCACAATTTATGGATGTCTACTTCAGTGTGATATGGTCAAAATCTCAAAAAAAACTCAAGTAAAGCTCTATTAAAAATCTTCATTTAAAAAATAATTAAAATAATGTCTGTAATTTAAAAAATAACTCAGCGAATGTATCAATTAAATGATAGGTTGTCATGTGTGACATGTAGCGGTGGGTAAGAACTGTGAGTCAGTTGGTATGAATATTTGGTTCGGAGCTTTTTTTTGGGAATATTTATGTCTTATTTTTCATATTATCGCATATTTCAATATATTTCGAATAAGTACATATCAGGGCATTTCTTTATGTGTAGTCGTATTATTATCGTTCGCTTAGGTCTAGAAAGAACGTGGCTCATATTTACGGCACCGAAATTATTAAAATCATTCGTATTTTTACACCAAATCGTTGTATATGGTTTGTATATTGTCTAAAATCAAACATGTCCGCCCCTAAATCTGAGCCCGCGTTGTTGTTATCATCTGTGAATGTCAATGTGACGTCTGTGCGGCCCTTAGGTGTGGTGGCTGATCATCAGCACGGCGGTGATAGGCACGCTGCCGGACGGCGCGTTCAAGCAGCGCGTGAACAATACCATGTCGCTGATGTGTTTCAACTTTTTGTCGCGGTGCATTAGCGCCGTGATCACGTACCACAACGGCGATAGGTACATGCCTCGCAGTGGGATTTGCGTCGCGAATCACACGAGTCCGATCGACGTGCTTGTGCTCATGTGCGACAGGTGCTACTCGCTGGTAAGTTGGTTGCCTCTGTCTGATTTGGGGTGATGATTTTGATGGATCACGCGCGTTGAACTGAGTTGAAGTTAGTATTCGAACTCTTCGGTCAAGACAACTGACAGCTGAACTGTCAACTGTCATGAAAGCAATATCCATAACAAAAGAATTCGGTCTGTTTATGTCCACAGCGGCGTTGCTATGGCAACCAGAGAAACCAAATGTTGCAAAAAGAGTATATATATTATAATTTATATATAGGTGTGTATAACATTTTTAGTGAAGTACATACATATTGGGTTTATATAGGTGTGTTGTATTGAATTTTGGTTTTTCAGTCTGTCTGTTTGATTGCTTTTTGTGATTGTCCTGTGGATTTTGACATATTAAACAGTTATGTTTTGTTTTAAGTTAGTTTTTATAATAATAATAAAAACAATGGATACATTTTTAGTCTGTGGCAGTATAAATATAAAAACTATTGATTAGCCAAGGTCATGATATTCCCTGAAATAGGGCGAACATCTCAGAAGGTGCTTCTGGAAGAAATAGAATATGCAGAGAAAATTTAATTGGTATGGGTCGAGTCGTTTTAGAGAAGGGTTTTAACACGAATTTTGTATGAATAAAATACCATAGCCATGTTTTTTCAAATTCAAAAGATTTAAATTACAAGCAACCAGTGGATCTAGTTCAATTATGACCTATAGAAACAAAATTCCAAGTCTTTTACATCAGATGCATTGAAAATATATTTTATCTATTCCAAAATAAGTAAGAATTAAATGTTAAAAATCAAAATCGTCAATGAAAGTCCGACAAAGGTCTAAGGAGGTTTTCTTTCTATTTGTATATCATCATTTCAGCCGTAAGACGTCCACTGCTGGACATAAAACTTCCCTTGGACCTCCATGATTACATGTCGGAGGCGACTTGCATCCAGCGTCTTCCGTCTATATATATGTGGTCAATTTATAATTTTGATATAGATCGGTCAAAGTCACGGTGGTTTTCTCGGTCTGCTGCAACGCGCCCTGGCTCGGGCTTCGCCCCATATATGGTTTGAGAGGTCAGAAGTGAAGGACAGGCATGCTGTTGCTAAGCGGTAGGTATTTTAATACAATAATTTATTGATAACCAAAAAGGTACATATCACTTGATCTAATTAATTGTGAGAGCCTCGTAGCTTAATGGTTTTCAAAGTACAATGAAGCGAGTAGTATCGGGTTCGAATCACGGTCCGGACAGTTATAATTTAATTTTTAATTTATTCGGTCTGTGTAAGGGTTTGACAGTGGCCGGGCGAGTGTCTGAATACTGTCACACCCGTGTGGAGAGAAATGCTGAAGCATATGCTGACGCACTAGTTGGCCGGAAGACTCGGCGTGAAACGGTACTTGTACTATGTTTTGCCGAGTGAGTGAGGATATCAGAGGCCCTTAAAAATGCCGCTTAACTGGCGTAAAAAAGCCGGAAACACAACTAATGCGTGGACTGTGACGCGGTTGTTCATAGGCGACGGTGTTTTCTTACCATATAGGAGACCCACCTGCTCCATTGTCTTCTATAGAATAATTTTTTTTTTATATAGATTGCTATATCAGTTAAAAATGAATTTCAGGCTGAAGGAACACATCTCGGTGCCAAATAATCCTCCGATACTCATCTTCCCCGAGGGAACATGTATTAACAACACATCCGTGATGCAGTTCAAAAAAGGCAGCTTCGAAGTCGGCGGGACCGTATACCCTGTTGCTATCAAGTGAGTACTTTAAACATGGGAGAGCCGTGCTGAAGCATATGCGGTCGCACTAATTGGTCCGGCTCGTTCAAAGTGATATCACGAGCTAACAGAATACTCAGAGTGAAATGTTGTACTTGAAATAGTGCTTCAACTGTGTTTCGCTGAGTGAGTGAGGATATCGGACGCTCTTAAAAATTTCGCTTAAGTGGCGTAAAACCTGGCAACACAACCGATGCGCGGTCTGTGGCGCGATTGTACATGGGCGGCGGTGTTCTCTTACCATATAGGAAACCCACCTGCTCCGTTGTCCGCTATACGTAAAAACGTGTATTATTCAATCTCCTGTCCTCAGATATGACCCGCGCTTCGGCGACGCCTTCTGGAACAGCTCCCGCTACGGCATGCTGCACTATCTTCTCAACATGATGAGCTCATGGGCGATCGTCTGTGACGTGTGGTACCTGCCGGCGATGACGCGCCGCGAAGACGAGAGCGCCGTGGACTTTGCCAATCGCGTGAAGGCGGCGATTGCTAGGCGCGGAGGTCTAGTGGACCTACAGTGGTGTGTACGACCACATTTTCTCAACAAAATAAAACAGAATGCCAGAGGGAAACAATTGTAATTAAAACTGGAACACTCATGGATTTAGTTAATTTGAATTGACAAACTTAAATGACACACTGACTGAAAAGTATCGCAAGTATTAACGAATACAAAAAAAATACTGGAAGCGTATCAGGAGCGATGTGGACGGCGTGAAAGCAGGAGAGGTCAAGAGGGCAAGTTTTTTTTGGAAGGGCTATTTTCTGCTGACTGTGTCCATCACAGCTTCACACGGTCACTTCACTACTGAGTCAGGTTAACAGATCAACAGATTAAGCACTAAAACAGCTGGCAATGCAAAACTGCGCAGACGGTTGTCTATGGGTAGCGGTGTTCTCATACCATATAGGAGATCTACCTATTCCGTTGTCCGCTATACTATAAGAATTTATATTAAGATTATTACATATTTTTTCAGGGATGGCCAGCTGAAGCGAATGAAAGCGAAAAAAGAGTGGAGGGAGCTGCAACAAGAAGAGTTTAGTAAGAGATTAAAAGGGGAGTAGTTGGAGGTTTAGTTTGTTAGAAAATTAATCTTTCCCGCGCGTGGGACGAAAAGACTGTGTGTACGGGGCGTTTTGTAGACACACCAACACATATATTGGTATTTTTTACCATTAGGAAAAAAACTAGTTATAATTTATCAAAAAAGTGGTAAAATCTATTTTATTGTTGGCAATACTGTAAAATCACCTTGAAGGTCAAAATACGGTCAGTTAATTAATTTTTGTGGTCAAAATGGAGGTGATGTAAAGTGACGAGATGTGGCATTTTCTTAAATTTCATGTGACCACAAATCAATGTTATAATAATCTAATAATAATACTTTTGAAAAAATCTACGTCTGTTGTTACCAGTTTAAACAATTCAATGTTAAATATACAGTCATTTAATTAATTTGAGGTCAAAATGGCTGAAATTTCTTATATCTTTTTATAAATTTCATATGACCACAAATAACATGTAAATTTGTAAATAGTAATTATTGATAAAATTTGCAAAAAACATTATATCTGTTTTTATCAATACTGTAAAATAAACCTGAGGGCCAAAATACAGTTAGAAAATTTGATTTTCAAAATCAAAATTGCAGCTGGTTTTTTGCATTATTAAACAGTTTTTTTTAATTTCATTTCAAATTTTGTTCCGTCTGTTATGTTGTAACCAGAACTGTAAAATCAAGTTGATGTCAGAAATATTAATTTTTGAGCTCAAAATGGCTGAAATTTGACACATTTTTATAATTTATTTAAATTTCATACGACCACAGATAAAAGTGCTTATTTTTTAGTGTCGAATAGTGTTTCCACCACACGCCCCGTTACGTTAGATGGCTTATAGAGAAATTGTATTTTTCGGCTGTATTTGTAATACATATATACTCAACCGATCCTACTTAGCGCAAAAAATATTTTTAGATT
>DWCF01006413.1:0-12449 GCA_018230265.1 Delias oraia
TAACCTAAATATCTAATTTGCAAAAAATGGACGTAAGGTTGCATTACTATGAGCTTGATTCATAAAAATATAACGATTATACAGTCTCACGGCGGACGTGTTACACAATATAATGCGTGTGCATGTATTGTGAACTGTAAAAGGTCCTGTAGACGCAACAGTTTGACTCACCGTTGAAAGTGAAAGTAGCACATTTACCGACCCTATCCGTTTGAACTTACGTCCACTGGGCATTGACATAATATTTCGTTACAATAATAACACCTACGGTAATTACGAAAAGTAATTTGTTGAAAAGTTTTTTTAAGTATTATTGCTGAAAATAAAAGCGACATTTTATTATAGGTATGTCAGCTTATTTACCTTTTGAACATAGTTTTTCGTCTAAGTTGAAAACAAGTTATAAATAGTTTTTTTAACAAAGTTTATATTGACAAGTTTTAAGTAGAATCAGAAGATATAAATAAATAAATTGATCCTTAGGCAAAGTATAGATGTAAAAATATTACTTTCTTTCACCGTGTCAATTATTGTACACGGTATACAATTTTCAATTGGATTGGGTAATGAATTTATTAAATAGCATTTATCTTATACCTAATAAAACGTCTCCCGCGCATTCCCCGTTCCGGAACTAGCTTACTTTCACTTAGAATAGGTTTAACAACAATTATTTACGCCTTAATGTGTCTTTTATGTCATGAGATGTATCCGGTTGATAATCACGACTCTGGACAGATTAACTCGTAATTTCTAAATTAGCCTACGGAGTAATGAAACAAGTCTGTACATTTAACATTATTTATTGCTACAATATGGTTACGTAAGATTTTAGCCCTGTTTAACAGCTTGACTGTAACTGTAAGGACGGATCGGGCTTGCCTTCCCTTGACTGTCGTAGAAGTTGACAAGCTGCTTCACAGTTCCAGGGCCTGGAGTAGTTATTGGAGTAGCAACAGGGCTCGGGTTTACTGGTTTTGGTCTAATTTGAGGGGGAGAGTTAGTCGCTGGTACTGCTTGTATGGGTGGGTTCTGAGTGGTTGGTGCTGGCTTGGGTGTTGTTACGGGCTGTGGGGCTGGAGTTGGTGCAACTGGTGCCTTGGTGGGTGCTGGTACTGGTTGAGATTTTTTGGCGCCTCCTCCGTAGCCACCAGATTCCATATTAATGAATGCTATGTTTGCATTTTTGTCTATAGGTGGGTATGTTTTTTTACCTGTAAAAGAGATTATTTCTATAAAGCTTATATATAATACATATTTGGCAAGGTTTGTTATATTATGTATAAAACTAGCATATTTTATTTATTTAGCATAGGATTTCATAATCACTATGATAGTAGTCGTGATTGTACCTATATATCAATGATAAATTAAAATATGAATTTATGATGACAGAGAAAAGAAGTTCAATTTTAATATTAGGATATTACATTAATCTTTGCCTAATCCCAAACAAAAGTTGGCATGGGATGCGAAAATTTCTAAACAGCTAATTTGATAAGATTATATCTTGCGCTCTAAGAAAGCTAAGAATACTCACATTGTATGTAACAAAAGGCATGGAGGAAAACAAATGCGAACACCCTCATTTTCTCACCAAGAAGAGCACAGCACTAGACTGAAATTGTATTAGAACTGAAGTTATTTGGACACTGTGGCACGTAAGCGTGTTTGTAATATGTCGGGGTCGCGTCAGCCTTCTCCAATCACTGTTCGAGTCTGATAGCTGCTCGGTTGACCTTTAAAAGCCGTGACCTTACGATATTATATATTTCTGAGTACTCAGATTAACACTATATTTGTATATACAATATAAACTTTCATTTTTATCGTAATAATTTTAACAATTTCTTAAAATGTAATTCAATGAAGAAACTTGGCATTCTTTATTAGTTTATTAAATTGTTCTATAGTTATTATATTTACAAATCTCTGATCATAAACCGCGTAAACCCGCTTGATTTGAAAATGTCGGAGATAAACGGTTACATCCTTGTAATGCTAATAATGTAAGGTGTATCAAATTTCATAATTATATGAATCATATCACCAGTACTAGTTCATAAAACTATATTTCAGTGCTGTGACACAGATATAAACGACATTAAACATACTAGTGGACTCGGAAGTCGCCCTGCCTGGTACGCCAGTCGCCATCTACCCAGTCCGACCGACGTGACATTTTTTATTATATTTTAGCCAATTTACACAATATCTTTATAAATCATACTTTATGTGTTATTCTGGTGTAAAATATATTTTATTGCAAACATTCATTAAAATCTGTGGAGCAATATTTGCGTGAAAGAGAGAAACATCCATTAATCCGTCCATACTTACAAACTTTCGCGTTTATTATATTAGTAGGATAAGTGTTACGGTTATTTTGTACAGTTCTCTAACAGCATCCGAGCGGAGCTGGTCTAAGTCGATGCATAATACATAAAGTAGAATAAGAATGTTCCCGGCACGCGCGCATCACGCGAGCTGCATTGCCGTAGCGCGGTCGGCTGCGACCGTGGGCTTCTATCAAATATCATTCCAACTGACTTTCTTTTACGTTCACATGTATGATTTTCAAAAACTCACTCTTATTATTTAATTGACCACTTTCTACATATAATTTAAAGCGCTCATTATTTGTCTATTCGTTTCTTTATTTAAAAGCGTTTTACTCGTTAGTTGAATAACTTAAACTGCTGGTTTTATAATTTCCGTTGAATTGATTTTATCACAGCATATCATTAATACATACTAATTGTCAATATGAACCTGTACCTTAAGTGGAAGCAACACGAAAATAAAAGACGAAGGTCACTATTGTTTACGGAGTGGTCCGCTTCGCATTAACAATTCATAACAACAAGTACTTCTAAAACTGGAAATCCGCGAGCTGAATCTTAACGTGTTGTATCTCAGTCCGTATGTAGATGACGTAAGCCAAAGGTCGTGCAGTATCGCCACTTGAGGTCCCCGATGATCACTAGTACGCCGTAATCGTGCTACAGTTGTTGTGTATCTACCGAAATGAAGTTCGCTCTAATACTATTCCTTTGTGTTGGGGCGGCTCTAACTGATGATATCGCCTCAGCTGCGGGACAAATATTCAACAGCATCCTACCAAACTTAATAGGCAATTCTGTAACTGGACAGCAAGGTAACACCGCAACAAATACCCTCCAACAAATTGGGACAGTTGTAGGTGGCGTTGTGGACTATGCTAAGAAGAAAAGTTATGAAGAGATGCTGAAACAGGTTCAGGATTCGACAACAGACGAAGACTTATTACGTATCAGCGAAGAAATGTTCAACGCAGACCTTAATAATGCCATCAACTATATACAAGTGAATTTGCAAGGCAAAACCAGCTCTATGTCCAAGACTGATGAAGCACAATCTAGGTAAAATTGCAAAGATAATACTCTACTTAATAATATAAAGAATCCATTTTTAAGCCTTACATGTTAAGATTGTGTGGTAATTATAACACATAAATCTGATTAACAAAAAAGTCCTTTATTATCTAAAATAGTTAGAGCCAATCGCGTGAGATATATGCATTTACCTATAGTAAATAAATAGACAAAAACCTATACAGGCAAAGCGAATTCCAACGTTTTTGTTGTCTATAAAGGTGAACTTTTTCATTTCCTTCGATTTAGATCTATACTAATAATAAACTTCAAGAAAAGTTATCAGTTTTTGTGGCTACTAATCTCAAAAACGGCTGAACGGATTGTTATGTGGCTTTCACCCATTCGTTACGGATTTTTTTGTCTATTAAACACAATGTTTTTAATTTTAATACCTACACTGAGGCAAATTAACTAAAATGTTTTTACCTTATTAATGTTTTACCTTCAAACACAAATTTCTTTGTGTTTGATTTTTATTTGTATTAAATTTACAATTAAAATTTTTAATTAATTTAATTTGTATTTTCAGTCTCTTGAACGTACCGGAAAATGTATGGAATGGACCGACTATCAAACCTTTTGCGGCATTATTCGATAATTATCACAAGAACGTGATTAGGCCAGAGTTCTCCACACCAAGCGTAAGCAGTTTTGTGATGTTATATCCAATATACCTAGCAAGCATACATTAATAATTTTGGTTTATAATTATAATTCATATATTTTTATCTGATGCAGACTTTATTCCTTTTATTTTATACTATTTCATTGATATTTTTAATTTATCTAAAAAATAACATTCACGCAGACGATGTGCAAAAATGAAACTAATTCAGTGCACCTTCTCGATTCTAAACAAGAGAATTTCAAATAATAATGGCAGTTATCTTTTAGGAAGAAACTGAACAAGTTACATACATTAACACTATTCTCGCAACGGGCCCAATCAGAAGTTTGATGACTTTCCTTGTTAGCAAAGGCAAGTATAACTACAATTGATCAGGTACTGATTATTTAAAAAAATATATAATTTAAAATGTTTATAGGTCTTAATCAAATGAATGAATATCCGGAACAAGTTGAACTGTTGAAAAAGATCTGGTTTACAAAATATGCACGTCACTGGACTGGTCTCTGTAAATGTAGTTGTGCCTTTGAGAATATATTCATGGCCGAGCTGAAGTCTAATGAAGTTTTAGGTATGTTTTCATTTAATTATCATATATTTACCAAACACTAGCATTTACCCCGAAAGGACGAATGTTATTTCAAAACGGCTTACATATCTAAATTGACTACTAGTTTCGTAAATGCCTATTATGTAGAACTAAGCAAATACTAGACTCAATATGAAAATAAAATATATAGAAGCAATTATTAGTTGAATAGTATTTTTGACATCACAAAAAAGAGAGTAATCCAGTTTATGTTTAGAGACTTTTACAAGAAAAGTGGCACCATTTTCTGGATTTTTAATAATATCATAGATTTTTACTATGATGGAACATGTTGTAGGTCTTCATAGCTGGCTGTTCTTTGCGAAACGAGAAATGGACCATAAAGCCAATTACCTAGGATACATCGACAAACTAGACCTAGCAGGAGTAAGTTTTACATAAATATAAAATATTGCTATCCATAATAACTGTCCGTCATATTTACTATTACTTATTAGGCAAATACTTCCAAATCGAAATTCATAAATATGAACACATCAAAATGTGCCGCAGAATTTATTAATCAAGGAACCTTATGAGTAGGTAGAAGATTATGAAATACAATTTACTGCCATGACTCAATTTTTGAACAGTGTTCTATGATTATGATTATCTATTTAAATTGCGCCTAGATTGAAATAAGGATCTTTATAATTTAAATATCAGACGCACCTACTCCGTTGTTCGCTATACCATAATAGAAATATATATATTTTTTTATAATAAAATATATATATATATATAAAGAGATATTCTCAGGTAATTTAAATATATTATATTTACACAGAAAGGGCTGATTCTTAAGCAACACTCCATTTTGAGCGAGACCAAAGACGCTCCAGAGATAACAATGTTCGTTGGCACATCCCCCGAACTCGAGACAGCGTTGTATACTCTGTGCTTCATGGCCCGTCCCGACCGCCCTTGCAAGCTGCGCTACAACAACGTGCCATTCACCATCCAGACTAAAACACTAAAAGCGGAAAATCTTATATTGATAGATACTGCATACCCAGTTTTTTAATTTTTAAATATATATATTTAAATACAATTTATAAACTGCATGTTGTATGCCAATTTTATTCTATAAATAAAGTAGTAGTTTTGTAAGATATTTTTTATCTTAGTTAAGCCCTTACATGTAAAAATTATTGAATATCAAAAAATAAGTTTTGTAATGCAAAATCATACCAAAATTTTTTGATGTAATTTAACCTAAGAGGAAGAGAAATGATCTGTAATGCGAAATAATGCGTTGAGTTGAAATAGGTAAAACTCAAAATGGATTTCCAGGTAAAATCTAGCCTATCTTTCTTCTATGGAGACAAGATATCGCTAATTCTTTACAAGCCGAGGTTCGTGTCTCTAAAAGACGTCCCTGTGTTTCTTGCAGCACAAACTTAAATTCACAGAGATAGACTTAGACTTAGATAACTTTACATTATAAACTTATTATGTTTTTCTTTAAGGTTCGAATCTCGTACGAATATATATGTTGAATAATGTTGTCTTTACGAAACCTTGATTCACAAAATCAAATTATATTTTAGATAATTATAAATAAAATACCTATTTGTTTATATGATTTATTGTTTAGTTTAATGGCACGTGTTATCTTAGTGGCACAGTTTGTACACATATCTCCATTTTAATGACCAAGATAAGAGAAATATTTCACAAATAAATTATATAAACCAATTTCAAATGAAAACAAATTTGATTACTACAACAATTTAAGTTTAGTTACTTTCTTTATATTAGACACCACAATAATAATTGTCTAACAATGTTTTATCTATGACAAAACAATCGTCAATTATCTATGGCAAGATCACTTTCACTAATACCTACAACAATAAGCAATTAGGAGTTTGGCACGCAACGCTCTGAATAGCAACAATTCTTACGTTTTAGAAAAATGTACAACGGCAACGCTTTCATGGCACATCTAGGGCTAAAGGATGCCCATGGGCGGCTGGCCACATTTCTTAGAGCGTTTGCCTTCCGTTACATATAAAAATAACCAACTTATAATGTGAACACATTGCTTGGTACTCATCGAAGTTGGCCACAATATAATATTGACTCAACAATCAATATTTAATTAAATAATTAAAAATATCATTCTCATTATATTTTTTTACTATTAATTTCGATTATAGAAAGTATTAAATATTATATCATTACGACGATGAAAACAAGTGTTTAAACACTTTGAAATATTTAAATGTTATTTTGATTTTCATAACATATTTATTCACTTGACAGAACATGGTATGTCAAACTAAAGATATACCAAAAATATGACTATATCTCTATAAAAACTATCATATACACTTTAAAATATATCAAAAACTGCAATACATCTATAAAAATAACTCTTAAAATAATAATAAAATATTTTCAATGATTTCGGAACATGTAAAAAGTATATCTAATACAAATATATTTATAGACAACTTTATTAGCTACTAGATTCTTTTTTGTTAATTTGACTAGCAAAATTGATATGATATTCACATTGTTTAATAATTTTACTATTATTTCATACTGTACGCAAACTATTTGTATGAAATAATAGCACAGAGCACATATTTAGATTACTACTATGACAGTGACAGCGGTAGACTAAAAAATAAATTATCAAAGGCATTAAGATTTACAAAATTCTATCAAAATGAGTATAAAGAGAAAATTATTACGAAAAAGTATGTAATAGGAACTACCAATTACATTGAGCATTATAACAAAAATACTGCCTTACAAAATAGCATATAGGTATGATTGTATATCTTAACATGTTTGACTTTGCAAAAATGCCACAAATTCTACTACTCGGTGGTAACTAAATATTATAGTAAAGTGATTCGGACACATTTTAATAATAAAAACAAAACTAATTATCAACCCTAATAATAAAAATATAACTTCAAAACAATATTTTGTACATAAATTCATACGAAAGCCTTAAACAATGATTGACAATTTATGTGCACCATTCGATATATTTCCGCAAAATATGCAAATATCTACGTACATTGTGGGAATACGTTAAAATTAAGGCGTCACATTTATTTGATATTATGCAGTAACAGAACTCAAAATCGGAACAAACATCAGGTCACGCTTATTTTGAAAACGCTAAAATATAAATGAATATAACAAACACGATCTTAAGTATATCTTAATAAAAATTCAACAAAAAAACTATGAAAAAACTATAAGAATCATAAAAAAGAAGTTCGCTTAATTTAGATTCGTTGATTTACCTACCAATATAATTCATATAAATACTGAGCGCGTAATGCAAAATATACTGTCCGTTGTGTTGCAAAGTATACTGTGACTTAGACAAAATAAGAACCATACTCATGCGGCATCACACCGCGGCGAGGATAAAACGTGTGAGTTATCGAATAGTTAAGTAGATTCCGTATATTTGACGTGTAGATATCGGCGAAGCGAAACAGACGCCTGGAAAAGTATGTAGGATTGTGGTACGTACGAAAAACACTACCGAATTGTGGATTGAAGACTGATTTTGTTGCGTTTCTGGAACACAATAACAATATTTTATTAGATATGTGTTTTATCTATCTGTTCTGGTCTAAGTAAAAAATATTTAATCTTCAAACTTAATAATACTTAATTAAATAACTAGGTGATACCTTTTTTAAATGATAATAACTAAGAAATACAACTTTTTCGGGGGATAATAACCAGCTCGGTAACTTTGTAAGTGTAAAATTAAATGCAAGAAAGTTATAAACATAAGTTAACCTCGAAAAATGTATATTCACTCCAAAATAACTAGAAAATCACGATTTTAAAATAAATATTAAAAATATTACTTAATTTCGATAATTAAAGATTCTAGAATTATAAAATCCTCGAAATTCGTATACATATAATAAGGAATTTCATTCGCTAAACAAGCATTGTTCAGTTATATGACGCCATTGGAGAAAGAAACTGCGTCAGCAGCAGTTTTAAACCGTATTTTGTATCTTTAATCAACTATCGCGATTTAAAAAAAACGTGAATTTAATTTACGTGAAATTACTATGTGTAATAAATTATGTGTTATTGCTTCTAATCTAACTCTGTCTCAAAACGACTTAAATCACCGAGTATAAAAAATCGGCCATCTATCAGAGAACACTTGTATGACAAAATGAAACAGTTACCTGAGATAGTCTCTCTCAGCCATCCATTTATCTATTATCTCTAATGCATCTGGCTGTTTATAGTCTTGATGGTCCTCGATCAATTGCGTGAGCATTTGTAGCCAATTCGCATTCTCCTTGAACGAGTTTGTGTTCAGCGTGTTTATCTCATGCTGAAATTTAAAAATAGACACTCAAACTTTTTATCCGTGGGAGAGCCATGCTGAAGCATATGCGGACGCACTAAATGGGCTGGCTCGTCCGAGGTGATACCACGGGCTTGCAGAGTGCTCAACGTGAGCACTCACTTGTACTGTTCTTGTACTGTTTCGCTGAGTGAGCGAGGATATCGGAGGCCCTTAAAAGTATCGCTCGAGCGGCGTAAAAAGCCGGCAACACAACCAATGCGCGGACTATGGCGCGGTTGTCCATGGGCGGCGGTGTTCTCTTATCATATAGGAGACCCACCTTCTCCGTTGTTCGCTATACTATATAAAAAAACACAAAAATCATATAACTGTTAATTTATAATTTATTCGGTCTTTGGAAGGCCTTAACAGTGCCCAGTGTCTTAACACTGCCACCCGTGGGAGAACTCCGCTGAAGCATATTCTGACGCGCTAAGTAGGCTGGCTAACCACAATACTTAAACTATTTCGCTGAGTGAATGAGGATATCGGAAGCCCTTGAAATTAAACAGTGTAAGTGGCGCAAAAAGCCGGCAACACAAAAAAGCGCAGATTGTGGCGCGGTTATCTTTGGACGGCGGTGATCTCTTATTAAATTAATTATGATTGAAATGAACTGTTCCTAGATTTATGTGCGGCGTTTGAGGTAGGATACATCTTGCGGAAACGATTATTTCAGTTGCTTATGTAATATATACTTCTACAATATTATATCTTGATCTCTTGACAAAACCCCGACTGTAAAGTAATGACTTCGGAAAACCCATCAAAGGTTTTAGAGCCCGAGGTCACCTAGAACTCACAAGGACGGACTAAGCAGCGAAATTTTCCATATCTTAGCCTTAGCAGAAAACATAGTTACTGTAGGCCGTAAATATGCACAAAGTAATGAGAAAACGCAACGAGAAGAAGACCCAGGCAACCATCTTCGTAAATGCTAAAAAACTGTTCAGACTTTCTCTGGACCTTCTATATTGGCATTAGAGAAAACTGAAAACTGGGAGGAACGTTTGTATTTGTAACTAGCTAATCCACAAAGTTTGTTTTTCCATATAAATATGAAAGTTATATGCTGTCAGGGTCACATTATGAAAGTCTACGACTCAATCTTTCATCGTTTAGACAGTATTCGCAAGAAACATTAACGTTAGACCGTTTATTCTTGGATTTACTTTGCATATCCGACTACTATAAAAAGTCTTTTAATTTTATGGGTTAATATAAACTCTATATTACCCACAAATATCGTAGCTTTCTATTAGGTAAACAATTTTCAAGATCCGTAGATTATTCCTACAACTTCACAAACACACATTTTACCTCTTCATAATATTAGTATAGATTAAAAAATAATGATATAATACCGTCAACTCATTGATAATGGCCCCTGTCCGCCAGCCATGCTCCAAAGTGACGTCAGCCAGGTCGCTGTACGGATGATCACCAAAATATAACACTTGGTGACCGCTCCATCCAGTCAGATCTTGCAACTGTTTCACGGTACCCTGAAAAATTATGTTTCCTAATTTAAGAACCACAGTAAATTTGTCGAAACTACACCTAGGTATTCAAGGATTATTAATTTTCTATCAAAAGCGCATTCATGATGAAAAAAGAATCTTTATTCAAAGGAATGAAGGATTAATTCTACCTATAATACATTGTTCATTGAAATTGTCTTTTAGGTGAATATATAATAAATATATATTTTAGTTACATAATTTATAAGTCGAGGGCTGGACAGATTTTCATGCAATTTCGTGTGGAGTGTCATATTTTTACTGTAAAAATTTTACGTCATACGTCAGCCAGTCCACGAGTAACACAATAAATTAATAGATTAGCAGAAAATAGATCTAATTTTATAATTTATACAGTTCCCGTTAGGAAATTCAGTTTTTAAAATTCTAACATTACATTGACTACTTATTTTCAATAACATTTTAAACGACCATACGCGTGGTCACGCTCAGCTTCGCTACGCTCTAATGAAATGCGTGTTTATTAGTCCTTGATTTTATATATTACTGTTTGTATATTAAAATTAAAACCAAATGAAATAAAAACTCTCGTTTCAATTGTAGAAAAATTTCTATAAAATACAACTCGCCTCTGATACAAACAAAAAGCGATAGAACCATCTGTATTTTATGTGTTTTCATATATTAAAAAAATATATGAAAAAAAATAATAGTGAGATACATACCTCGTAATAAATAATGCCTTTTTCTAACGAGGTAACTTTCTCCCATATGTGAGTGTTAGCATTTTTGTCGAACACCCGAATGGGCCGCGATACCTCCGTGAAAAATTTCGGCTTGTTCGCATTCACAATTACAACATCAAAGAAATCTCTCCAATCGTGCCCAACTAGCATTTCCATGCCAGCATTCCTGAAGCGTTATTATATTTTATTATTGAAAAATTCGAGAAATATCATTTTATTGTGTAAGTTGTAAATCGGTTAAGGAGTTTGTACTTTGTATAATTCTCTATCATTATTTTTCATAGCGAAAAGCGGATATAACGAGACTCTGTCGGTAACAGATCACCGCCGGCCATGGAGTACCTCGCCGCAATCCACGCTAAGCTGTGTTAGCAGATTTTCACGCCGTACCAAGCAGTGTAACTTGGTGGGATATCGCTATCCTTCCTGAACGAAACACATAACAAGTACTATCACTTCCGAACGAGCTGCCTCAATCAATGCGTCAAAATATGCTTCAGTATGACTCTCCCACGGGAAATTCTAATTAATTCATGACTACCAACTAATATGATCAAAGAATAATATTTTTTTCCTTCACCAATGGACAGTCCCAGCCCTTGCAGAGACACTGGTACGTTGCCGGAATTAAAGGAATGTGTTCCCTCTTTTATTGAAGGTTCCCAAATGGTATTGGTTTGAAAGTACCTCAGCTGACCGGTGATTCTACAGAGTGGTGTTGAATATTTCAACAATATCTCAATAACGTGTTTCCAAGCAAATAACCTAAATCTTAGAAAGTGCTTATGTAATTCAAATATATCGAATCCGGTTTTTATATAATTAAATAGCTAACTCACACAAAATGAAATGGGCTGTTTGTGACTAGAAACAGTTTCCTTCCACTATCTTGAAGAATTTGAAAGTACTTTTTAAGCCCCGAGTTTGGTCGTATGTACTCCTCCACATTTTGAGCGACGATTTTATGCATAATCGGATGACAGTTTTGTACTGAATTCTGAAATTTTAAATATTAAAATAAAAATCTAATATTTGTCTATTTATTTAATTAAATTCAGAATAAATTTAAAATCAAGCGTGGCTAATTTTTTTTCAAAATAAATAAAAATATGTAAAGATATCTCTGTTCGTGATGTAAACCGCAATATAAAAGAATTCACCTATATTATATTACGTTAGCAGTTAAGTGTTATATTTCAAAATAAAATCTTTAATTATAGTATTTACATAGACCA
>DWCF01006414.1:0-12449 GCA_018230265.1 Delias oraia
TGGAAGACAAGCGAAACCAACTAAAGCCAATTGATTTCGACGCTTTAGGGAGTTTGTCGTTAAATCGAGGGACGTTACATGGACTTTACACTGTATTTATTCTTTATCTTGATTTTTTTCGTTGTATCACTGAGTGTTTAAGATATTTTGTGCTGAGCACCACTACTCTGTGAATTGTATTGCTTGAGCAGCAGAGGTAACGATTACGACTTAGGGACCTTAAGCGTACCTATCCTTAAAAGGCCGGCAACATACACACTAAAGGCTGGAGGTATCCATGGGCGGAGCACCGTTTATGTGAGCCTCCTGCTCGTTTGTCTCCCTATTCTATTAAAACCATCAAAAACTGGAACAAATGCTGATATTGATCGCTTTTTAAGACGTGATCTTATTTTTAAACGACTTTTTGATGAGACATTTTTGTATATAATTTGAGTAATATTTTTGCTATAATTTCAGTACCTGAAGAGTTTCAATATGATCCAGTAAGCAAATCGTATGGTGATCCAACTCGGCGGCCTGAAATTAAATCCGCTACAATAGAGTTTATAGCGCCAAGCGAATATATGCTCCGCCCCCCGCAACCGGCCGTGTATCTATTCCTATTAGATGTATCGCAAATTGCCCGGGATAGCGGATATTTAGAAGTAAGAATGTCTAGATTATCGTAAGCACTTATCGGTCTTAGAAAATTTTCAATAATTTTTGTTCCAAAATTTCCAACATTCCATCTGATAGTATATGGCTTAGCATTACTATTTTAAAACCAAGGTCTAATATTTCCCCCATAAACAAACATCTAGCGACCACATTTTAAAACATGTAAGTTAAATATTTCTATCAAATTCAATATACGTTTATATTACGTTAAAAAATTATATATCACAGAATACTCAGCGTGAAACGGTATTTGTAGTATGTTTCGCTGAGTGTGTGAGGATATCGGAGGCCCTTAAAAATTCCGATTTTTTTACTCTTTAGCAGACAACGGAGCAGGTGGGTCTACTATATGTTACGAGAACACCGCCGACAATGGACAACCCCGCCACAGTCCGCACATTGGTTGTGTTGCCTGCTTTTACGCCGCTTAAGCGGCAATTTTAAGGGCCGACATCCTCACTCAATCTGCGAAACATACTACAAATACCGTTTCACGAAGAGTATCATGTAAGCCCGTGGTAACACTTTGGACGAGCCGGCTCAATTAGTGCATCAACATATGCTTCAGAATGGCTCTCCCACGCTTATGTGGCGTGAAAATCCGGCAATAAAATCAATGCGCTGACTGTAGTGAGGTTGTCCATGGGCGGCTGTGTCTCTTACCATAAAGAAGACCCACCTGCTCCGTTCCTTGCTGTACCATGAAAAAATGCTCTCCAAACCTTTATCTACATCTACTTTTTGTGTACAAACAGTTCTATTAAAAGTAATGCCTTCATTGTTAGTGCGTTTTAGGTTGTCAAATCTATTCCTTGTTATAAATTTATCTTTGTATTGATAAAAAATTAAAAACCAATTTTCCGCGCAGTCACAATCGCCATTAAGGAAATTAAGAAAATCTTTAGTTAAAATTTCTTTATTTATGACTTGACAAACGTTATGTAAATTAAAAATAAATATTTATGCTATCGTGGACTTTTATAGGCATTATCAGTATATATTATGTGTTTTCACATATATATGTGACTTTTATATATGTATCTGTATAATAGTTAAGGCAGCGTTCGTAAGAAATATTATAGTTAGGTTTAACGGTTTTTTCTTTAACTATGAATTTTTGACTACGACATGACTTTAAAATTTTCAGTTTTATATGGCGTATGTTATTAAAATATAACGTAGCTTTCTAATAATGAAAGAACTTTCAAAATATTACCGAAACAAAGTCACAGACACACAAACATCACATTTTTATAATATATAATGTATTTATTACAGCTAGTGTGCGGGATATTAAAAGAGAATTTGGAACAGTTGCCCGGCGATGCGCGCACGCAGGTCGGCTTCATATGTTACGACGCTCATATACATTACTATGTGATCAACGAAGGCCTTACTAGACCTAAGGAAATGACTGTCTTGGATATTGATGGTAAAATCTTAAAATGACTACGATTGGCTGTTTTTTTATAGTATAGCGGACAACGGAGCAGGCGGGTCTCATATAAGGTAAGAGAACATCGCCGCCCATGTACAACCCCGCCACATTCTGCGCATTGGTTGTGTTACCGGCTTTTTACGTCACTTATATAGCGAAACACAGTACAAGTACCGTTTTACTCTGAGTATTTTATGAGCCCGTGGTATCATTTCGGACGAGTCGGCCCAATTAGTGCATCCACATTTACTTCATCATGACTCTCCCACGGGTGAAAGTTACATGTGCATCTCATGTTTAACTTTTTTTTTACTAATAAAAGTACAATTTATATTACTTAGTTCAACTCTTAAGTATTACTCAATTTAGACTAACACATAATTTTAATTCTTCCACAACAACAGAGGTGTTTCTCCCGTCCCCCGAGTCGTTATTGGTGAATCTGGGCGAGAACAGTGAGATGCTAAGTGAATTGCTGACTCAGCTCCCAAAGAGATATAGTGTACCGGGATCACCCGCGTCTGCACTTGGAGCAGCGTTGCAGGCGGCTTATAAGCTTATGGTGAGATTTTTCTCTAATACAGTGGAATTTGATTCATGAAAGATTCTCGCCCGCGTACTGGAAAACGCAGAGTGGGACGTCCCGCCACGCGATGGGAATACGTTCTCATGAAGGTCACGGGGTAACCGCTGGATCCAGACCGCTCAAGATCGTAATAGGTTGGTAGTGTCTTTGGGGCAGGCTTATGTCCATCAGTGGACTTAATAGACTGACGGTGATAATACTTTATAAATTTTTAATAAAGACATGACAAATTTTTATCTATATGATTTAATTCCTCTTCGATGTTTAAATATAGGAAGCTTTTAACTATATCTGCTATAAATATATTATTTTCTTCTAACTGTTATTTGCAAGTGTAATTGAAATATTGCAGGCACCTACGGGGGGCAGGATAACAGTTTTCCAGACTTGTTTGCCAAATATCGGTCCGGGAGCTTTACAATCCAGGTATGCAATTATATACTATATTTTAGCCTTAAAAGTATCAAGTTTATGATAGTAAACTTTAGAATGCCTTTGCTGACTAGGAAACGGATCTTCAGAAAAATAGCAAGAACCAAATATTGTATTATAGAACTGTATCTGACAATAAAGGCTATTCATATTAAATTAAATGACATTGTTGTAATAATATTAAACTAAATAAATTGTCTTTTGGCTTTGATCAATAATTTGAATTAATAACAGCTGCCGCTATCCAGTGAGCTAATTCTGCAAATTTTGTTTTGCCACATAATAGTTTATGTGTATTATATTATATTGTATGTATTATATTAGTATATAATATCTCCTTATGCCGTTATTAAAAATAGGTGGTGATCGTAGAACGGTTAAAATTTACCATTGCACGTATTTTCAAACGTACATATTTTCGTGCTTTAAAATTTTAAATATTTTAAAACATAATAAGACTTATAAAATAAATTTTTGGTTGGACTATCTTTAAAATTTAAGGTTATGAAAAATAGATGTCAATCAATTCTAATATACCTGATATGCACACAAAATTTCATAAAATTTTGTAGTTTCGGAGGATGGCAACACGAGAGTTTTATATGTAAGATAGAAAATATTAAACTTAAATTGTTAAATTAAATAACGAATGTTAATTAAAATTTTCAGAGAGGACCCGAACGCTCGATCGTCCAAAGAAGTATCACATTTAAATCCAGCTACAGATTTCTATAAGCGGTTAGCGCTTGACTGCAGTGGAGCACAGATTGCAGTGGACTTATTCCTGCTTAGTTCACAGTATTGTGATCTGGCAACACTGAGTGAGTTTTTTTCGTATTATATTAAAAGCCTTAGCCAGGCCACAATAAATTTAAAAAAAATATTTTCGTATTAGCTAAAGTTTTGGCGTCTTGTCTATTTTATTATTAAAAAAATAATATATATATATATATATTTGAATTTTTATGTGTATATATAATAAAATTGTATGCATAATCTGTGCACAATTAAAGGATAGTGACATAATTTATCAATTCAATTGTGATATGTTAGAAATTCACAAAGTTTTCATATTACTTGTGAACATATTTAGATAGGTTCTTAAGAACTAGAACCCAAAGAAATAAAAAACATTGTCATTCTAACATTGACTTATTTTAAATACATTTGTATTTTTGTTAGAATTGAATTATAATAATATGATATTATTTTATTGAAAAAGATTATAGTATTCTTAACTATGATTTCAATCTTGATTTTAAAATAAAAGTTTTTAAGACACGAAGTATGAAAAACACGACAGTGTAGCAGAATATACTAATTACCTGGTACTAGCCCAACCAAAAATTAGCTACGGCTGATGGTTAAATAATAATATTGGTTTAGGAAACTGACGTGGAAGTGTATCTGCTTTCTCAGTAGCGAATATAGGGGTTTTTAGTATAGCGAACAACGGAGCAGTTGGGTATCCTATATGGCGAGAGAACCGCGCCACAGTCCACGCAATGGTTGGGTTGCTGGCATTTTACGCCACTTTTAACTGTTTGATACGATATGTTTTCTTATTATTCAGGTGGTATGAGCAAATTTAGCGCAGGCACCGTGTATCACATACCAGTATTCAACGCGTCGCGTCAGTGGCAGGCAACTCAGCTGCGGAACATGTTTACACGATACCTCACGAGGAAAATTGGATTTGAGGCCGTCATGAGGGTACGCTGTACTAGGTGAGTTGTAGTATGAATGTAAATATTGCCCTAATGCCGCACAAACAGTAATTGAGTACTTTTATTATTTGTGAAATTGCTTTATTTCATAATAATTATAAGGTTGTTGATAGGTGGCGGTGTTCTTTTGCCATATAGGAGATCTAGCTCTTCCTTTTTCCACTACACCATAAAAAAAGTTTTGGAGCAATATGCAACCGCTAGTTTTAGTAAACAACTATTCTGAGCTGATGGTGTTCGATTAGTTCTAAAACTTGACGTTAAATGCATAAAATTCGATCGATCCATCGGCACAAAAAAGCCGCCAACAACCAATGCGCGGGCTGTGGGGTGGTTGTCCATGGGCAGCAGGGTTCTCTTACCATATAGGAGAGCCACTTGTCCTTTGTCTGCTTTACCATAAAATTTGAAATTTCAGAGGCATAACAATACACACATTCCACGGCAACTTCTTTGTACGTTCGACGGATCTACTCTCGTTGCCGAATGTATCGCCCGACGCGGGTTTCGGAATGCAGCTGACGATCGAGGAGTCCTTGTCTGATTTGCAACAGGTCTGTTTCCAGGCGGCCCTGCTCTATACCAGCAGTAAAGGTTAGTAACTGTTCGCATAATGTTTAACCACCAGTTTAACAATAAAGCTAACGGAAAAATCTTAGGGAAATATAATTAAAACAATGGTTGAAATCTAGCAGAGGTTTGCTATTAGTTTTTTAACGGATAACGGTACGCAAATCTATGTCTGATAAGATCATAATGTTTGTTAATACACGTAATGATAATGTATAGGTATTAGTGTAACGGGCTATTCTCCGCTACTCAACATCTAAATAGATAAAATATAGTACAATGTATATTATTTGAATAAAAGCCGGCAACGCACACGTGGCTTTGTAACGGCTGGGTCCATATGCGGAGGACCGTTTACCCTAAGTAATCCTATGTAATCGTTCTGCTCGTTTGTATAAAGAATAATAATAACACATCGGAAATGACACAATAGCAAAATCTATTTCCTGTTTTTGTATTTAGTTAAGTATTATATATATCCCCATGTATTTAGTATTAATGTTAATAGTATGTATTATTATGTAATAACTATAAGTTATAATAAATGTTTACAGGCGAAAGAAGGATACGAGTGCATACGATGGCACTGCCCATAGCCTCCACTCTTACCGACGTACTTCACTCCGCGGACCAATCTTGTATTGTGGGACTTCTCAGCAAAATGGGTAAAATTTATAAATAGAAATATAATCAAATACATTTTGTAAGACGGGCTAGTTTCCGCAACTAAACGTCATTATTACACTGATATTGCGTGAGAAAAAATCAAATAAATTTACAAATAATCACAATTATTAATTATGATAAATATTATAATCAAATACAGATTTCTTTCATAATTGGAGTAGGAAATTATCAATCTCATACCATTGACCGTATTTGACGATTATTATGTAGTTATTGTATATTTATATTAAATATAGGATTAAGATATTACAAAAAATATATTATGTCCTAATGTTTTTTTCCAGCCGTGGACCGTTGTGTAACAGCATCAATGTCTGAAGCGAAAGAGGCGCTGATAAACGTAGCGATAGATGTTTTGTCGGCTCATAAACTCTCTCAGAACTTGCCGGCCGGTCCAGCTACCAGTTCACTAATGGCTCCTATGGTCTTGCGGTTGCTACCAATGTATTTATTAGCGTTGATGAAAACGGTAAGTTTACATGCAAGAGCACGCGTGCACGGAGAAAATGTATCAAAAATATCAGACCTCAATGTAATACAGAGTACAATACCAGCGTGAACAATTTTATAATATATCCCGCTAATATTAAACAAAAATTAATATCTCTAAATTCTAATATCTGTGTAATAATTGGGATTATTACTGTTATTCATATATTTGTAAAGGAATCATAATTTGAAATTTAATCAGCTTAGCGCTGTCACTCTTTATGAAGGCTGAGTTATCTTAAAACTTTCCTACCCTATAAAGAGAGAAATAATTATGATAAAAATAATATTAAAATAGTTCATATAAAAATAAATAATAATGTCGTTTCTTTGTTTTAAAGAGTACATATTTATAACAGTGCTCAAGATGTATATTATTATTATGATAATAATATATACATATTCAAATGAAATAGCGACCGCCTTAATTTTAATAGGAATAAGGATAAAATAGCGGTATATAATTTTAGGTTATCTGAAAAAAGTAAAAAGACTTTCTTGTGTAACTGTGTTTGCTTATATAATAAAATTCCTAACGAGATAACTTAACTTACAGAAAGTAGGTTCAAGAATCTTGTAAAAAAATACTTTAATGATGAAAGCTTATGACATAAGCCAACACATAGTAGACAAAGATGTATGGAAACTTCTGCACAAGCACCAACTGGTACCTTTTAAACTAGGAAACCTAAATAAATCAACTATTGTAAATTTGGTGATAAAAAAAATTAAACTGTATGTGTTCCTTGTTGGTTCTTCTCGTAGAAGTATATCTTTCGAACTAATAGTAGTTTTACTATTGTAAATTGACTTGCAAAAGTGACTTACGGGCCCTATTTCAATAAATCCTTTTGAGTTTGTGTGTATTAATTCCAGAAAGCTTTACGTACGGGAACATCTACCCGTTTGGACGAGCGGGTGGCTGCGATGTGCGACCTCAAATGTCTGCCGTTAGGGCAACTCATTCGCACCGTCTATCCAGATCTGTACCCGATACATACACTTGCACAGAACGCGCATAAAGAAGAAGACGAAATTGTACCCGACCCACCTAGACTGCAGCTCACTTCAGAAAGGTATAGTACTGGTGTTTATGATATAGCGAACAACGGAGCAAGTGCATCTCCTATATGGTAAGAGAACACCACCGCCAGTGGCCAACCGCGCCACAGTCTGCGCATTGTGTTGCAGGCTCATAATGCCGCTTAAGCGGTTGTTGAGGTTAAATTTGTTTTACTCACAACACAAGCCGATTCTCAGATCTACTGAATAACTATTTCATAAAACCCGGTCGAGCTGTTTCGGAACAGTATATTTTTGTATATATTGTTATGCAGTATATTACAGTATGTATTGTTACATGAGAATTTTATATATTACATTATTAAATAAATATAATGTGCTTCAATGTGATCTTTTTCCCATAAAGACAGACAGTGTAGACTTTACTGTTATAGCAAACATTTTATACCATCGGTAGCATACGAGCAGGAGGCTCATCTAGGACAAGAAAAATAATTAATAATTATTTACCTTTATTTATATTAACGTAAGAACTCTAACGTAAGAAACTAGAGATAATTACACACAGTCGCACCAGATGGATGTATAGTTATATTGCAAATATGTATTGTGTAGCGTCCTGTGTAAAATGGGTGCGTGTACCCGAGTTCTCATTTCACAAATTCCCGATGGATACGATCTCATAAGGCGATTGTAATAAGCTTGAATTTTTTAAATTTCTTTACAGACTCAATCTAAACGGTGCTTACCTACTGGATGACGGAGAAACGATGTTGATATATGTTTGCAATGCGGTCAGCCCAGCGTTCCTCTCAGAAACCTTTGGCGTGGCAACGTTCTCTCAGCTCCCAGATGAAGCGACCACTTTGCCACGAATAGAAACCGAGGGCAACTCCTTGTTACACGCCTTTATAGACAAGCTTAACGACGATAGACCTTACACCTCTAATTTAGTGATACTCAGGTTGGTTATAGTAATAAGGAATTCCTTTTTTTATTGCTATATGGTAAGAGAACACTGCCTCCCAATGAACAACCGTGACACAGTCGGCGAATTTGTTGTGTTTTAAGGGCCGCCGACATCCTCACTCACGGAGCAACACAGTACAAATACCGTTTCACTCTGAGTATTCTGTGAGTCCGTGGTATGACTTCGGATGAGCCCCTTAGGGTTTAGTTCTGCATACTTTTTGTGTGCAAGGTACACCTAGGAATAGGTAAATTTAGAGATACACCACAAACGAAAAAAACATCTTATATAATTATTAATCAACATTTATTTATTAAGTACCAAAAAAATGAAATAAAAACCTCTCGCTCGTGGACTCGCTTGAAGATATATGCGTACCCTTCTTAATTAACATAAGCTTATATGACAACTTTATTTTTCGAAGCACACCTATTAACGACTTAGGTATGCCTCGGTACACACTTTGCAAAACACTGTCTTAGGGCATCCTTACTGTGTATATTTAAAAGTAAAGCAGATTTATATATTACTAAAATAACTTTTCGTTATATATTTAATGTGGCTGTAACTGCATCTCACCTGTTGCTTTACTTAGCTTAGAGTATCTAAAGGTATTCGTTAAATAAATTTGTCCATTACAGAGATAACTCGCCGTCTCGGACGAAATTCACCGAGCGCCTGGTTGAGGATAGAGTTGAATCGGCATTCTCATACTATGAGTTCTTGCAGCATGTCAAGAATCAAGTGAAGTGAAGTGAAAACTAAAGTATATAGTGCAAGTGTGTATAGTGTGTAATGTCAAGAGAGAATGATTTAAGGGCGGGGAACGGTTTTCGTCAATAGAAACACTGGTTTGTTAATTAAAAATATTTATTTTCATTATTTTTCCCGTGAACAACCTATAATATTTCACTTAACATAGAGTTTCATTACTCTGAGGAAAATAATCGCAGTTATCTTTTAACTGAGGAAAACTCCTGTTTATCTATAGTAAATTTATTTGTTTAAAACTCATACATGTGTAAAGTTGACAGTAAATATCACAGCCTTTGTTATTAAGTCATGTGAAATAGCAGTTTTAATAGTGTTATCCTAACTAAAATATACTTTTCACATCACTGCAAAGTTTTTAGTCAACAGTGAATTTATGTACAGCAATGCATCTGTGTCCAGCAGTGGACTTGAATGGGCTGATGATGATGATGATGAATGCATCTATGGCCAATCTTAAATATCACACTTTAGTCTCCGTAAGACTAATATCACAGCTTTCGTAATTTATATTATACAATTATTAATAACACATTACTTTTGGATATTTTATTTTCATAATTAAGTAGGAAGGTTGTCCTGACCTATGTTCAAATGAGAAAAATAAAAAAAAGAAACAAATACAACATATTTAAAAAATCATTTCAATTTTGCATCCGTGGGAGAGTCTTGCCGAAGCATATGCTAACGCATTAATTGAGCCGGCTCGTTCCAAGTGATACCACGGGCTCACAAAATACTCAGTGTGAAACGGTACTTGTACTGTGTTTCGCAGAGTGAGTGAGGATATCGGAGCCCATTAAAAGTGCCCCTTGAGCGGCGTAAAAGCAGGCTAAACAAACAATGTGCCGACTGTGACGTGGTAGTTCATGGACGGCGGTGATCTCATACCATATAGGAGATCCGTTTTCTGCTATAGAATAAAAAAAAATCATGATACCTTTTATCAGTGTTTGTATATTGATATAGAAGTTAACGCTAATATAATCATTAAAGACGATATTATTTTTTAGTAATAAATTTAAATTGTTTTCTATATTAGTTTTAAATATTGAAAAGTCATATAGGTCAGGAACAAAAGTTATTTATTTCAATATAAGGTAAAATCATTTCGTAGTTCGAGATCATCTATTGTTGGCAACTAATGGGACAACCTTAAAATAATGTTTTAGAATTTTTTATATTTTAAGTTAGAACAAAATTATAAAAAAGAACATAAAATCAATTTAAATTTTCAAAATCAATGATTGATACTTTGATTAGAATCACTTTTGCAATGTACATAGAATGTAATTTAATTTCGAAACGTCTAAATATTAATGTAAAAGCAAGATAGTCGATAACGTTAAAATCATTGCAACCAATAAGGTGATGTTTTGTGATGAAAAATATGTAAGAAGTGGATTTGAAATGAAGACATTGTTTAATATTAATTTGATGCAATTGGGGCATTTAGCTATGTTGTTATAGGTCGGGTGCCTTTCCTATATAAATGCAAATAGACAACTTATTGGGGTATTAGTAAGACTGTCATGAATTTGTGGATATCAACATCCCTTATAATAGTTTTCATATTGTCTCTTTGCATTGAGTGCTTGGCGCCCTTGTGTATGAATATTTAAATTGTGACTGTCGTTAAATTATCTTAAAGGCAATATATTGTACAGATTAAATGATCTACATACCTAATAAAGGTTCTATTTATATTACTTGGAGTTTTCATTTCGGTTTTGGGTTTATTTTATGCCATATACCGTATGAAGGCCAGTGTATCGGAGACATAAAGCTATACATCTGTAGGAAAGCCATGCTAAAGCAAATGCTGACACACAAATTGGGTTAGCTCGTTCGAAGTGATATCACGGGCTCAGAGAATACTCAGTGTGAAATGGTAGTTGTACTTGAAAATGGTGCTTCTACTGTGTCTCGCTAAATGGGTGGGACATCGGGGGTCCTTACAAATGCTGCTTAAGGTGTTATTTTACCATATAGGAGACACAGCTGCTGCGTTGTCCGCTATACCATAAAAAAAATAAATTCATTCGTTATTAAAGTACAAAGCAAACTAGAATCAGAATTATGTTTGCTAAAATTTCTTCATACACATTTATAGGGTATCCTAGAAAATTTACATCAACAGACAGCTGTTACACTTAGTGTTTCTATCTTATTAAAATATGTCAAACTTTGCACTTCCGTACGCATCTGAATACAAATTTCTGTTTATGTCACTAAATACTACTGAAAGACCGATGAGATGATGAGACCTTCATTCATATGTTTTGATTTTAATGTGAACCATAGAGCTGCTATAAAAGGATTTATTATTTATATAATATAATATATATATTATCGGTTATCCGAATATTTTTTTTCTCTTATCTATATTTGATGGTTCTGCAAATAATGAAAAAGTAGATAGGATATAGTTTTTTATAGTACTTATATCAATTTGAATTTGTTTCACCGAAATTTAGAATTAAGTTGTTTATATATGGGTAACTTAAAAAACGTAAGGTGTAGGTAATATCTGCTTCTACTGAACGCACCTTGAAAACTCTTTTACTAGTATAATTATTGTTGCCCAATTGCAAGACCAGGACTACCTAATTTTAGCAAGACCAAGACTGACCGTGTAAGACTTGAGCTAGAACAAGAGTAACTCTTGCGTCTTGTAGCCATTTTTTTGGCATTAATTTTTGGAATTTCTCATTAAATCTTTAGACATATTTTATAAATCTGGTTGGTGTTTACTATGGCTATGGCAATTCAACCTCAAAATGTTCTTATTCTGATAGGGTTTTCAAAGTAATTTCAAGACTTGCAAGACTCTTGCTGCCAGACCAAGACCAATACCAGGTGTATTGGCGCTAGACCAAAGAAGAAGCTAAGTCTTGCATTTGGGCAACACATAGTATATTGTATTATTCGAGAGTAACATAGAACAAATATTAATTCAATTTGGTCAAAGAATGCAAGGAACGTCCCGGCACACGATGGATAGACGATCTCACGAAGCTCGCGGGCAACCGCTGGATCCAGATCGCTCAAGATCGCAACAGGTGGGCGTCTTTGGGGGAGGCCTATGTCCAGCAG
>DWCF01006415.1:0-12447 GCA_018230265.1 Delias oraia
GTAACACGTGGTTGGCTATGCTAACACCAAAAATTAAAAAAGTAGAAATAATTAAATTTCACGCTATTTCGTTTACTTCAAAATAAATTTAATTTATACTTTAGCCTCAATAAACGTGGTAATCATGCTATTGAATTGCAACTTATATGACACGGTTGTCGGTTTACCACGGTAGTGCCATCTATTGATTAATTACTCAATCCAGTCGAAAAGTATCGACATCTGTTAGAATCTTTTGGAGTAAACAGATAATGGTGACTGTCAATTAATTATAGACAATAATATGCAAAAAATAAAATTGCGACTATAATTAAAGATCTAAGCTATACTATCTCTCAAGTTGGACCAAACTGCATATTGCGTGAAAATTTGAACGAAATCTGTTAAGCGGTTTAGGAGTCCATTGAGGACAAACATTGTGACACGAGATTTATATATATTAAGACTATCACAGTTCCATACAAACGAAATTAGTATTGAAAAGTTGTTTTTTGAAGAAAAAAATGACTCTAAAAATAATTTATAATTTTAGAATATATAATACCATTCTGTCCACAAAGCTTAACAAATTATGGCAGGTAAGCGATATCAGCGATAAAACAAGCAATCTTATTAGACGGTAACAAAACATTGCAACTTTACTCAGCGCTGCAGCTGCTGTTTTAATGTCATAGTGACGTTTACGCGCGAAAAGTTTTACGATCCGCAGACGCATCAAACTGCTAGTGTTGTGCCAAATTACGTTTGAATATCGATATTTTACAATCTAATGTGTTGATAAAGTTATATTTAATAGACAACATCAGTGTAGGGGGTATATATTATTACGAAAAGGTATCCAAGAAAAATATGCATTATATTATTAATAATTGAATATTTTAAACTATTTTTAATGAAATTAATAATCAAAGATTATTAATAATATAAATGAACATAAATAAGAATGATAGACGTTGTTCTGACCGTTGTGCCAACTACCAGGTAAAATAATGTATCCATAGCCATCTTATGACCCGTCAAATCAGCAATCATTTTGACACAACCATATCTATTGATTTGAGGGTTGTAGTCTTTTTTTTATTCTATAGCAGACAAAGGAGCAGGTGGATCTCCTGTATGGTAAGAGAACACCGCCGCCCATGTACAACCACGCCAATTTCCGCGAATTGGTTGTTGCCGGCTTCAGGCTTAAGGGTCTCAGATATCCTCACTCACTCTGCGAAACATATTACATGTTCCGTTTTACGTTGAGTATTCTATGAGGCCGTGGTATCACTTCGAACAAGCAGGTCCAATTTGTGCGATGGTCATTGGGATAATTGGGTCATTGGGGAAATTTATTAGATACATTAAAACATCACCCTTACTTTTGAGTAGCGCATATAAATACATTGTGTTAGAAACCTCTATATCAAATTAAATCCAAACCTGTCAAGCGATTCTTGAGTTATAAATGGTGTAACTAATTCGAATGATTTATTTACTGGTCCATTAGTAACTCGTCAATTACCGATCGCTGAGAGTAGAAAATTATATATTTTATAGTTAGTTATTTTATGTTTTTTTCATTCATTTCATTATTTTAAATTTCATTTTCATTCATTTTAAAATGCAATTTTGTCCAATAAAATAATTAAATAAGTTTTGAGATCGGCCACCATTATCATAGAGATACCACGAGTATAAAACTGTCCTAATCTCATATCTACACAATATACTAACTTTGCACAAATGCATGTTTGTATGTATATTTTGAGATGTATGTTTGTTACAAACACTGTGACACGAAATTTTATGTATAAAATATAACGGAAGAAAACATGCTATCTATGCTTTGTAAATTTTAATAGTAACGTAATAAAACAAACTAACCAAACATCACTACTGTTTGGTTTACGACTATTCGAGTTCCAATTTTTAAATAGGTCCTTTGTTTGGGTAGGTCACTAGTGTATAAAAAGATAAACACCTTAATAAGCCCTAATACATATTAAAGTACATATTTGTTAATTTATTCTATTCATTTTTGAACAGAGATGGTATATATAACATAGGTTTTTTATGAGCTTAATTAACACAGTTGCCTTGCCTAAAAATGTGTGTATGTAATATAGTTAATAAAATGTATCTATAACTTCATTCAGGTCGTCCAAAAAGCTCAATTTTTATCCTCTTAGTTTTTAATATGAGGAAAAGTACAATGGTTTAATATAGTAATGTAATTTCATAGATTATTATAACAATTGATTATTAAAACTATTTTTAAATTCAATAAGGATTTCTTAATTCTTTTTTTGCTCTTTTTTTGATCGATTTTTTAAAATTTGATTGATATTTTTTTTGATCTCTTAATTCTACTTGAGCTTTCAGAAAACAAGTTCTAACTGAAAACAATTCTGTGCGTTCGTGAAATATATTTGCAAATAATTCTAGCAGAATAAATATGGACGTTGCTCGATGCGTTTCTATGGATTGCATTAAAGTAAAACACTAAAAATGCTCCTCGTTGCAAGTCTGCGTATAAATTACGACATCATAAAAGTTTTTGTGGAGAAAAAGCAATAAATTCTCTATCCCTTTCTAGCGAGTGTTTACGAGCGTGAAAATGCGAGATGGGTGTATATATATTTCATGAGTTTTATTGAGTCATGAGTGATGGGCTGCGGTAACATTATTTGTTGTTTTAATTACGTCTAATCTGTATGTCTCCCCTCCATAGATACATTTGGGTGGACAGAGCCGAAAACTGCACTATGGTATCTAACCATATGAATCGGCGAATTCGAGGTCATCGATATTTTAAGTTTATATTAATATGTCTCTATTATTCATCTCTCTCTTATTACTCTCTCTATTATTAATACGCCAATATTTGTATAATGTATTAAAAAACTCACATGACATGCTTTTTTTAATAATAAAATAATTTTAAAAAGAAATTCTAGGTTTTTTAAGGTATAGTGAACAACGGAGCAGGTGGGTGGGTCTGTTATATGGTAAGAGAACACCAGAGCCCATAGACAACACGCGCCATAGTACGCATGTGATTGTGTTGCCGCCTTTATACACTGTTTAAGCAGTATTTTAAATGGGCTTGCGATATCTTCACTCAGTCAGCGAAACGTATGTTAAAGAAATTGTGTTTTGATTGTAAGTTTTCGAGAATTATTACTAGTCCATATTAAAGTCAATTAAATAGTGTTGCCCAAATGCAAGACCAAAAGCAAGACCGGGTAATATTAGCAAGACTGACCGTGTACGACTTGAGCAAGATCAAGACTAAGCCTGCCAGACTTTGCAGCTATTTTTTTGGCAGCGATTTTTGAAATTTCTCATTAAATCTTTAAACATATTTTATAAATCTTGCTGGTCTTTACTATGGCTATGCTAATTCAACCTCAAAATATTTCTATTTTGTCAGGTTTTTCTACGATCTGAAGTAAACTTTTATAAATATCAATAGTCTTATAGGTAATTTCAAGCCTTGCAAGACTCTTGCTGCAACACCAAGACCAAGCTGGGAGCGCAAGAGCAAGACCAAGGCCAATACCAAGTGTATTGGCGCAAGAGACTGGCTTAAAGTCTTACATTTGGGCAACACTAAACTTAAGTGCTAGACCAACATTTAATTACTCATCTCTTATAAAATATTTAAAAAAGAGATTCAATAGGTAAAAGGAATGCAATTATTTTTGTAATATGAGAACTGCTGTATGTATCTCTCAGATATAGTTGGCAAAATAACCCCCCATGCTTTGGGGGAGGCCTATGTCCAGCAGTGGGCTTGAATGGGCTGACGATGATGATCCTACTACCTATTACAATTATTAACTTTGATAATAAGGCAAAATTATCGGCGTCAGACGTAAGTTGCTATTAATGGAATAACCAAATGAAAATGATTAACGCAATTTTAATACTAACCGATTGTCTAAGAACTGTATCGTCTCGGACTTAGAATTTTAGAAAGCTGTTGAGTGAGATGTTTTATTTCTTTTAAAAAAACAATTCGAATGCGTTGCTATGTTGCCAATGTTTTCACAATTTTCTCAAAACAAATTAAAAAATAGACCTTCAAATATTTTTTTAGTAGTATAGCGTAAGAGAACACCATCAGAGAATACCATTTGGTAAGAGAACATCATCGACCATTTGCACCACAGTCTTAGGCGGTCTTTGTCTTGCTAAAATAAGGCGGTCTTGTTCTAGTAAAGTATTGTAGTATACGTAGTGTCACTAAAATTATATTTAGAAACAGGAGTTTATATAATTTTATTAGTAATAACTATTTCAAAGTGCTCGACAGACACATACGGTTTTATTGTTATCACCAGAAGACTTTACAACCTATAAGACTGCTTTGGAATTGATGAGATCGTTAAGGTGGCCCGTTTCACGCTCAAACTATTATACGGAAGTAGTGCTCTGCTTAATATTAAGCCAATAAAGACATTTCAATGTCTTCATACATTGTCATAATTATGCTCCAGTGACACGGTGAAGTGAAATAATCAATTTTTTTATTCAATGTGAATACATAAATGCAACTTGTTAAACGTCAAAATCAGTCTACCATCGGTTCCAAGCTGACTTAGCAGTGAGAAGAACCGGTGAAATAAACTCGGTGCGTGTAATTTAAACAGGTCTGCAACGGGGACGCTTCTTCATATGGAATAATTGTTTAAAGATGTTTTAGCTGCTTTGTAATTTATATTAGCTACTTTGTAATACCAAATGATAAGTAAATATTTTGTTATTTTATTGAAATTTAAAATATATATCTGTATTCATATAAATGTGTATGTAATTTCGAAAGATCGACAACACATTATATGACATAAATGTTTTAAGATATTTATTTATGTTTTAGCAGGTTTGTATACCAAATAATTATTAACAAATGTTTCTTATTTTATTATTTAACTAGTGGATCGAGCAAAATTGTGTCCGGTAAGTACGCCACATGCCGGTGGCGATTAACCTGAAATATTATATTTTAGCCAATTTAAATTATATTATTATTATAAATTAAAGCCTATGAGTTACTGTGATAGTTTAGCTATATCATTTCAAATATACATTACATTACATATTTTACACATACATTACATAGTGGTTCAGTACTTTTCGCATAAAAGAGTGACAAAATATTCTTCCATGGGAAAAGTTTTCGTATTTAAATCGCATTAAATTAATAAAATTTCTTAAATTAATATTTTTTGACGTTTTCAAAATGAAAAATCACGATTGAAACTATATATATTTCGTCAATATTCCCTCTGATAAAATATGGAAACACATACAAATAGCATTGAGTTGGTATGAACAGAGCACAATTTTTTAATTAATTTCTCCATATCTTACCAATCGCGGTGCTATGTCGCTATGTTACAAGTGCGATGGTGGTGGTGAATATCTCGCAGTCGGCTGTAATGTCAGCCGAGGTATATACTCAGGAGGGAACGCGCACCGTGGTAGCCACCACGTCCGCTTACGTGCTTCGAGCTCCAGAAGAGAGCAAAGAGACCTCTCATATAACTGATACTGCCGGATCACACGCTCTCCTGAAAAAGAAATACACCAATGTCAACTATAATCTTAAAAGTTTAAACCCATACAAATTTTATAAAGATTTACATAAGTTTCAATTGACTATTTCCAGTTAAATGAAATTAAGTAAGGATCCAATTCAATAGAACATACAGTTCGCCAAGCATTCATTTAGTATTTACCTGAAGATCTCTTAAATGGCGGTTTCTCTACAAATGGAGGCTGTATTCATTTTGAGCACCTTTTTTGTTGCAGCTATCGTATCGATCTACACATTACAATCGTATTGCAACAGTGTATTGCAAATTCGTATTTATTAAAAGAGTTGCTCACTACGCAGTCGTGATGTTTTCATGCCTATAGGCTATTTAGGGTCACTATTCACTTCCGGTGAAAAATTGGAATATTGTTAAAAATTGACCACAAACATTTAATGGAATCGAGAAATGTTTTGATTTATTTCTATTATGCACCCGCGGGAGAGCTATGCTAACGCACTAAATGGGCAGGCTCGTCCGATGTGATACCACGGTCTCATAGAATACTCAGTGTGAAACGATGCTTGTACTGTGTTTCGCAGAGTGAGGATCTATCTATTGTTATATTCCACGTTCAATAAATTAATCGGAATTATTAGCCAAGTGTAAAATTTTACCATACAAATTTACTTCTTACGAGTATTTTGTTAAGTTTTCTTCGAATGCATCTTATTTTGTTTATGTTATTTCACTGAAATTATAGTAAAGGAACAATATAACACAATTGCATACAGCTCATCGAAGGAACACATATCTTTAAGTCATTTACAAACTTACGTAATGATTATAGTTTCTTTTGGGCTAAAGGAAACTCAGCGTATATATACAATATATTTACCTATCGCCGTTATGTCTCTCAATGCAATCGCTTTCTTCATCCCTTAGCAACAATTTCCGAAGTATGCCCGCCGATTCGTAGCAGACTCTTCCCCAGCATTTCAGTGTACGCCGTGCCTAGCACGTAATAAATCTTACTTTGTTCGATATAACCGTGAATCTGTTTGTATTTTCTCCTCGTAACTCAGAGGTACAATCAGGATCGGTTGCACGTAATACACTAAACACCCCTAATAAGGCCCCAGGGCTCTAATAAGATGGGCCATAACTCTAAATCGTGCAGCAACTCGTACGTAATGAATGGGCATCGATTCAATGAATTATTCAAATGCGTGTTCAGGTGTCAATTTCCTTGTATCATTTGGTTTTAATTTGTGCCTTTCTTTTATAAGTTCATGCCGCTACAAAATTGAAGATTGGCATTCAGCTTTTTTGGAATCATTTGAAATTGCAGTTACAAGTAAATTACGAATATGAATAAGTGAATAAATAAAATTACTGGCATTAAAATGTAATTAAATTGTTCAATGTAATTACACAATTTGGCACAGTAAAAACCATTAGAAATTGACCTCTCACAATCTCTTGACACAATAAAATGTGGTACTTTCAATGATGGTTATAGAAAAACATTTATACATAACAATATGGCGCGTGGTATGAATGTATAGTATCAAAGTTGGCATATTTAATTTATTTACAATTAAGTGTAATAAAACTGTCACAGCTAATACAAATTTAATATTTAATTGATTCCTTCCCAAAGGAAAATGTAATGTTCACTTTATTAAAAATTAAAAATGAAATTGATCTAAAAATAATCTATTAGTAGTGTCAAGAAAATTTTAAAGAACATTTTTAAATGTTTATATCATAATCTAATCGAACATATTTACTTCATCATCATCATCATCAGCCCATTCAAGTCCACTGCTGGACATAGGCCTCCCTCAATATATTTACTTAAATTCATATAATTATATATAATATGTTTCCTGATATACCCACCTACTAATCATTTATGATTAATTATAGAATAGTAAGAGGAAGTACTCGCCGTCAAGTGTAATCAATTGAGCACTGTCGAAGAGTTTGAATGTTTTTTATACCAAATTGTGTAAATTTAAGTTCAGTAAACATATTTTTGCGTCTGTTACTTAGATATTTACAGACAATTAGATGATTTTTAACAATAGCTGTCTCTTTCAGCTATTATGATAGAGGTTCTATCTTCTTATTGATTTCTTTTCTTACGTAGTTAACGGATTATTAGTGAATAACCGTGGAAGAGCCATTCTGAAACATATGCGGACGCATTAATTGGGCCGGCTAATCCAAAGTGCAAAGTGATACCACGGGCTCACAGAATACTTAGCGTAAAATGGTAGTTGTACTTGAAACAGTGTTTCGCTGAATGAGTGAGGATATTGAAAGTCCTTAAAAATGTCGCTTAAGTGGCGTAAAAAGCCGGCAACACAACCAAGGCGTGGACTGTGGCGCGGTTGTCCACGGGAGGCGGTGTTCTCTTACCATATAGGAGACCCACCTGTTATTTTAACCGGAATATAATAAAATAAAATGTAAGATTAGGTGACGGGAAAATAAAGAGGTTTTACTATTTTTTATTATTACAGTTAATATATCAGATACTAAAAATCGATCACATATGAGACCGCCAGTGAAGAATGGAACAAAAAGATAAAAATTTAACCATTTTAAAAATGCCTGCTGCTTTTTTTCCTTTGTTTTGGAACGTTTAAATCAAAAACCTATTTAGATATTGTTAAACTTTCGCTGACGCGAAAGGACCTATTGTATAATACACGGGAATGCTGCACGAATCGGTTCAAATGAATGCCTTCAAACCAGTTTCCGTTTTCGTGTGAACCTGTCACTGATCGTCCCTGTGCGAATTACTGATGCTTGAGCATTTTTTGAAACGTTTAACAGTGAAAGATAACCTACATCTAATACGTTAAAATTATATTTTATATGATGAAGACTTAGGTACTTTCAGCTTACCAGTGCAATGCAGACACCTGCAGAGATATTAAATACACCAAATTTATACGACTTGGCGACGTTCAAGAAAAGAGCATAGATATCCCTCAAAGATCAGCAACACACCCATGGGTGTCCAAGGGCGGTGGTCCACTTATCCTAAAATAACCTGCTTATTTGCCCACCGATTTTTATTGAAAAACCTGCTTAGACAGACAGCGTACATACCGGAAAAATATAATAAAATTTTAAAAATCGGTTAAGTACCTACGTGTATGTTTGGGTTTAGGGTATTAAAAATTGCTTTTAAATTGTCACTCATCTACAATGTGAGATTAATTTCCTAATTTATATTTTACAGTGTGTGTGGGTACCAACCATAACAAAATTATATATTATATCGTAAATTATTAACTAATACAATGGCCCATACATTTGAAACAGGAGCTTAGCTGTATATTAAAATGTAACAATAAACAAAGATTTTGTTTGTGCCTCTTATCGAAGTTTGAATAATTAATTTACATGTAATAAGCCCTAAACAGATATCTTTGTTTATGAAACGATAAACAATTCTTTATTACTTTTAATGCATATTATAGGACCTATATGAAGTTTGTCTGTATTTTACTTGAATTGATAATACAAAAGTTACTTACAACTGAAACAAAATATGCTAAAAATTTAATAAGAGTATTTTTGTCGATATAAATGCCACTCTCGACGACTCTCAAAGCCGTCTGAACTGCCTGAGTCACTTAACTATTACAAATAGGTCAATAAATACGTGACTGTCGTAAGAGTTCATTAACAATACTAAAAAAATATGTCAAAAGATCGCTCAGATGTAAATACGTGTAAATTAATTTACACTTGGGCAGTTTGTATATAGTTTGACTAGTGTTGCAAAAATGCAAGACTTAGCTTACACCTGGTATTGGTCTTGGCCTTGCTACTGCGCTCCCAGTCTTGGTCTTGCGGCAAAAGTCTTGAAATTACCTATTAGACTTGCTATTCATTAAAGTTTACTTTAGATCTTAGAAAAACCTGTCAGAATAGGAACATTTTGACCTTGAATTACCATAGCCATAGTAAAGACCAATCAGATTTATAAAAAATGTCGAGATTTAATGAGACATTCCAAAAATCCCTGCCAAAACGGATACGTCGTAGGAACGGTTTCCCTATTTTTATTAAATTAACAAAATCACGCACCATCTAAGACTTTTTTAAGAGGCACTATTTGGAAAACTGCCATACAAATCAAGTTACAGGAGTGAAACCCAAGTGCATATGAGTATATTTGGACACTAATAAATGTCCATGACAATGGCACCGTGAATAGTTTTCTCAGGGATAATGTTACATACACACAGCTTTTTAATTAACATAGAATTTAATTGGATCTCAGTAAGGAACGCATCAACAAGGAAACCGTATAAAGGCATCCCGCTACTGTTACTACATTATATTGTTTTATTGTATTTTCCGTTGGAAGGGTTTAGTTTATTGACGTAGCCCGCGGGACAGCCAGGCTAAAGCATACGCTGGTGTCCTAACTGGGTCGGCTCGTCCGTGACACCACAAGCTCCCAGGATACCATCATGGATCAGCACTTGTATTTTGTGAATACACCGTATACCGGAGGTCTACAAAATTATAACACTCAAGCGACGTTTAAAGTCAACACAAACATAGCGCAGATTGTAGTGCGGTTGTCCATGGGCGGTGATCTCTTAATATAGAAAAGACATGCCTGCTCCGTTGATTGCTACACATTAATTAAAATTATTACGATTTACGAAATTATACGATTTTATTGTTACTTAAACAGGTAGATTTCTAAGTGTATAAACAGATAAGAGATGCTTCCGGTATCTAGAGAATTTATGAAACGCTTTCCTAACTGAATGTTATATTAGAGGCATACATTCATATCTAATGTTACATTAGAGGCATACATATAAAAATACATAAAAACTGAACTAATTTTACAAATGAATAAAATACCCTTACTGCCACTCAACTGTATAACAAGGAATCAGAATGTTATCACGGATGTTGGCACGTCGCCCAGTCATTTAGATCATTACCGAAATGTTGCTTAGCTAAGATTAATTGTTCAGTATTTTTAACGTGCTCTGCATAGCACGGCCAAAGTGGCGCATTGACACTAGGGAGATTGGACAGTAACGACTTGGTTATTCTTCATCCGTTGTCACAATGATGGATTCTTGCTGTCCTCATAGTAATATTCCGTAACAGATATTGCTATACAAAAACTTTCAAATGATCAATCATAATTATGAGATAAATTATTTGATATCTAACCCCGCATACGATTTCAAATACAAAAGTAAATTAAAATGTGTTAAACAACTGTAACTATTAGGGAGCTTCTCGAAGTTTCTTGGTCTACACACCACAATACCATATCCCGAGCCAGGCAGTGGCATTGTTTTATTAATTGAATCGATTCAGCTACGAGGGTGATACCAATTAGTTCGCTAGTTTGTGAATTGCTTTTGAAAATCGACAATAAATAAGTATGACTTACAGTAAATGAAGCCTTTTATTAAATTCAAAATAAACTTAGCATGCGGCACTATTATAGAATATAACTTACACATAGTACTAAACATTTCATCGCTTTGGAAACAACAATGCCTAAGACGCGGAAATAAAAATGGACACACTTACATAAACATTTGATTTAATAATACGTTTAATAAGCTTTAATTATTCATAAGATATTTCTATTATGGTATAGCGGACTACAGTGCAGGTGAGTCTCCTATATAGTAAGAGAACACCGCCGCCCATGGACAACCGCGCTACAGTCCGCGCATTCGTTGTGTTGCCGGCTTTTTACTTCACTTATTCTTTAAACCGCAAAAACTGTCAGAATCCAATTACCTAATGTTATAGAGTTGAGTATGAAGTAGACATAGGTGAGAAATCCTAAAGAGAGCTTATCGCAAATATTATTACTTATCAGTATTGACATCATACATAACACATGGTAAGATTGTCTGTGTAGTTAGGTAATACATAGTATAGAATTCCGTTGCTATTGCTAAACTGATAAGCTTAAAGAGTAAGTAATAAAGTAATGAAGGTTCTCATAGAAATATTATTAAAATTTGCTCTAAAATTAAAACAAACCATTTATAGTGTTTTAATTTGAAAAAAGTATTTTTATAATATATAGCGGGTAACGGCGGGTCTTCTTATGGTAAGAGTTATATTTCCTCCTATATTCAATTTATTCTCATTCACTCAGTACACAATATTGTTTTGAGAGTTTTACTTTCCCGCTGGTATTCTGTACGCCTGTGGTATCATTTCGAACGAGTAGGCCCAAATAGTGCGTCAGTGCTTCTGCAGTCAGTTATTCCACCCACGGGTATAGCAGTGTGAAGAGTCGTCCAGCTACTGTCAAACCCTTCCAAAGACAGACCAGGGATCAAAGTGCATGTAAGTCTATCATGTAATCTATATATTACTATTTATAGCGTGATATTCTATAAAAGTATCTATTCTTATAGCTTAAATTAATGTTCAATACCATTAGATTAGATGAGTTATTTTGTTGATTCAAATATAGAGTATATATATAACAATATTTTCAGACCTCAAACACATAGAAGACGATATAGGTGGCTAGATTATAATTCATTAAGAATACATTTTTAATCTTACTAAAAGTAAGGTAACGCGTATAAATCTCTCTCTAGAATTAATAAAAAAACCGATAAATATTAGAAAATTGATTTATAACAATCACTTGAATACAACCATTCAATCAATAAACCTTGAGCAAATTCATAATTAAGTAAATAATGACATTGTTTATAATCATTGACAATCTACAAACAAGAAGTCAATATTGTATATAAATATTAATCTTACCTCTAAAGTGTCATGTGCCATAAATGAGAAACATTTGAAGTGTTCAAAAGACCGAGGACGGATTGAAGAGATGATTCAGTTTATTGAAAGATTGTTCTCAATATGTAAC
>DWCF01006416.1:0-12444 GCA_018230265.1 Delias oraia
GTACTGTACTCAATTTTATTTATGATGAGAGATTAAAAATACATACAATTCAGAATTTGTAAATTTCTGCTACAAATCCTCTATTTTCTATTATTGATAAACATTTGACGGGTTAGCTAGTATTAGATATACATTTTTAAATTGATAAACATACTTTACCTTGAATTTTGAACCAATAAGAAAATATAAAATCATGTCTAGACTAAATTTATCATTTTTAATATATAATTATTCATATTAGGGACATTCTTATCATAGATCATACTATTGTATAATAAAGTTACTATAATCCATCCTAAATTCTAGATATTATTCTTCCGTATCAATTTTCAAAAACCATTTTTTATTTGTACGCCGTTTTTCACGTTTTGGTTGTGTTGCTAGCTTTTTTTCCGCTTAAGCGACTCATACAGCAAAACACAGCATAAGTACCATTTTTCGCTGGTATTCTGAAAGCTCATGGTATCACTCTGAACGAGCCGGGCCTATTAGTACCTACATCAGTAGGTATAAGATTCTGAGATGCTATGCCACAGGTGAGACAATTTTAAGACACTCATCATTCTAAAGCACAAATATACACCGATTTTACACCGGAATCCGAACAAGGCTCTTAAATTTTTATAAGAGCCTCGTAGCTAAGGGGTTTTATAACCCTACAACGAAGCGAAAGGTAGCATGTTCGAATCCCGGTCCGAACAAAAAAATGCTTATCTAATTTATAATTTAATCGGTCTTTAGATGGTCTTGACAGTGGCCGGGCGAGAATCTTAACACTGTCGCACCCTTTGGAGAGTCATTCTGAAGCATGTTCTGATATACACATAGGTCCGGCTCATCCGTAGCGATACCACGGGCTCATAGAATACTTAGCGTGAAGCGGTACTTGTATTGTGTTTCACTTAGTGAGTGAGGATATCGAAGGCCCGTGTAATATAGCCGCTTAAGCGGCGAAAATGCCGTAAACACAACCAAAGCGGGGACTGTGGCACGGTTGTCAATGGGCGGCGGTGTTCTCTTACCCACCTGCTCTTTCTACTATACCATAAAAAGTTCAATCCAGTCAGGAATAGTAATTTTTGGAAATCGAACAAGATTGCTAGGCTGCCTAAGTGATAGCAATGGGTTGTAATTTGTGACATTTGATCTTCAATAGAAAATCACGAGTCATGGCAATTTGTAGACAATCAACGTTGTTTACGATAAACTATAAGGCTGAATAGGGCTGCACCATCTATGCTACAAGAACTATTTACATTGTTAACATTTAAAAAATAGGTTATTTACTAACTATTGAACTTTGGTTTTTCTGTATTTTTTAAACTATACATATTTATAAACTTTTATATTTTATTATGCATATAAAAAAAACATTTTTGTTGTTCTAATTGGTTATTTTTGACAACCCTATAGACGGGTGGACTTGAGACCCACTTGTACTTGCACAAGTTCAAGGCTACCATTGAAGATATTTATATATATGTTCTCACATATTAGAATATTTTTAATATTCAATACATAATAATTCTCTTTTGTTTTTCACTTATTGATTAAAAAACATTTTCCCTCGAAGTACAAAGTTTCATAGTTATCACCTCGATGTTTGTCGTACCACAAATGAGCGTCTTTTAAGGCATTTTGTAAAGCGTAACGCCATTCTATGGAATCAGCTATCAGCAGGGATTGTAGTTAAACAAACTTAAAATACTGAAACCTTATTCTTTAAAGGCCGGCAACGCAGCCGTGGTTATGTAACAGCTGGGGGTACTCATGGGCGGAGAACCACTCACCATGGGTGAGCCTCCAGCTCATATGCCACCGTTTGCATAATAAAAGCGAATGAAAAATATTCGTAAAAAATTATTAAATATATACAATTAAATGAATAAATTATTATTTTATATATTAAATCATTAAATTACAAATAATAAATTATAATATATACAACTGAGCATTAGAACTATGATTCTTATCATTTACATATGAAAATATAAGTGTTTTATTTATTTTACTGGGATACGACCCTCCGCCCATGGACACCCCTCCCCTTCTATTAAACATACAACCTAAGTTGTCAACATATGTTTCTTATATAAGTATGCCAAAAGTTATTTCTTCGTACATGTTACCAAGCAGTAATATGAATTTTGTCACTTAACCTGCTCAGCTTAAAAACTACTAACGAAAGGAAATCATTGCGAGTTGTTCAGCTATTTCAGTCAATTAAAATAACATTCCTAATTATTTATCTCTCGTTGTAATGCTCGTGAAAACTGAGACCGATCCGCACGACTGCTGAACACGGATTGATCTCGGATTAACTGACACGTGCTCGCTTTGACACTGAAATTGGGAACTATATTAAACAGTCTATGGGTTAACACTATTTTACAGCTTCAATTATATTTAAAATTATTAACCTAGATGTTTTTTATGATAACTATAGCGGTCAATGGCTGGTGGGTCTCCTCCATGGTAAGAGATCACCGCCACTAATAGACAACCGCGCTTTGATTGTGCTGCCGTATTTTTTACGCCGTTTTAACGGTCTTATTTGAAAGGTCTTCAAGATCCTCACCCAATCAGTGAAATACAGTACAAATCAGTAAGACACTGGTATTCTATGAGCCCGTCTTCGGACGTGCTGAACCAATTAGCGCATCAGCATACGCTAAAGCATAATAAGCAAGACATACTAAAGTATGTCTCTCCTACGGGTGGAACAGTGGACAATCACTTAGTCTGAATCCAAAGACCGAATTAATTATAATTTTTAAAATGTGCTGTATGATGGTTGTGCATACCGTACAATTTTATCCTTAACAAATAATATTTCGAGTAGTCCGTTAATATCTTTGCAATAATAACAATTTTTTGAGACAAACTAGTTTCTACTGACAAGACAACATTAACATTTAACAGATATTGTATTTAACGGTACATTTCATTTGAATGTAAAGAATACAGTTAGGATACGTTATCATTATATAATGAACGTAATAATAGAATCGTAAAATTTGCAATTAAGACATCAACTGGTTTAGAAATGCGTGAATAATTCAATCAATTAACTGTTGCTTCGAAGGTGCAACTGATTTTCCACAGACTTTACAACTGTACGCATTAACTGTTCTGTCACGGCACGCGACGCGCGCATCTGACGCGGCCTCGCGTTGTTTTTCGCGTTAAATAAAAAAAATAACCCTCTGTCTATGCTTGGGCGGTAAAGTGCCGTGTATTTTGTGCGTACTCAGAGTTTACATTATATTTAAACAAGTGAATGATAAGGATTTTCAAGGTCGCCATTTTTCACGGTAAATTAGTGTAAAAGTTATAAAATTAAATATTAAATATAATAAGATGAATATTTATTATAACATCGTTGACTCTTAGATAACCTAAAAGTCTGTTATCTTATTGGTTGATTAAGTATTGCTTTATTTTTAGGTGAAGTAATTTTACGTAAATTTTCCATAGATCATGAAAACATAATATATGACAGTTAAATGTTTAATTTAATGACGTTACATTGGTTTTATATGTCTGATAACGATTGTCATAAAATACAAACTTAAACCGTTCTCCATACGAAAGCTAATCAAAAAAACTGTAAATTGTTCCCCAATCATATTAGTTACAAAAAAATATAATATTGGATGATTAAAATTTTAATTCTTGAAAAACAAGGCTGTCACAGACCTTTTTAAGGCTTTTATGATAATTAAATAAATACACAAAAAAGAGTTGGGGATTAAACATGATGGCAATATCGCATTGCGGCGTTTCTTTTCTTAATTATAAATTAAACATAACTTATAAATCATAAAAAATAAAATATCTGCATTACTTAAACTAAACTGAGAAATCAAAATGATGTCACCTTCTGTTGTCTAACTTTTTATCAGCTAATCATTACACCTCAGAAGGTGACTTCATCCCGGCCCAGCCTTTTCTGGGACGCGGGTGCGTTGTCGGCTGTTTAGGTATAAATACGCTTTTATTATAACGTTCCCAAGACGTATTCGTTTGAAAATACTTCTGCAGGCAGCTGATTCAAGTCACAATCATCAAGGTGATATGAATGAAAATTACTAACAAGTAAATTTAACTTTGGAGACGATGGAAATCCATCAGCGGTTGACAAGATTTTAAAATACAAAAAATAAATATTAAACCTATATAACAATCATCTATATTAGCATATCTCATTTGTACACATTTTTTTAAAAAGCATACTTTTTAAGAGCTTAATGTTTTTAAAAGTGTACCATGAAGCGAGAGGTATCGGGTTCGAATCCCGGTTCGGACAGTTATAATTTAACTTTTAATTTATTTGGTTTCTGGAATGTCTTGACAGTGGATGGGCGAGTGTCTTAATAATGTCGCATCCTTGCGAGAGCCATATTGAATCATAATTCGATGCACTACTTTGGCCGGAACGTCCGATGTGATGCCATGGGCTTACAGAATACTCAGCATGAAATGGTACTTGTACTGTATTACGCAGTAAGAATATCGGAGGCCCCTAAAAGTGCCGCTTAAGCGGCGTAAAAAGCTGCCAACACAACCAATGCGCGGACTATGACGCGGTTGTTCAAGAGCGGCGGTGTTCTCTTACTTTATAGGAGACCCACTGATTCCATTGTCAGGTATAGAATAAAAATCCGTACTATGTGTTATTAAGTATTTCTTGGCAAAACTTAAGAAGTGCCTGGTCGGGTCACGTTTCATGCGGATTATTCTACAAATCATGTGTTACCTTTATAAGTGGTCTAGCTTAAAATTGCCTATTAAATATTTAACTTCTACATACGAGTGTAACGAAATTAGTGTGCAATTTGCGACTTTATTTTAAACCAACGAGATATATTATTTTTTATTGTTTAGCCGTCAATGGAGCAGACGTATCTGCTCCATTGCGTCACAATCCGCAATTTAGTCGTGTTGCCGGCTTTTTAAGCGGCATAAATGCAAGAGCCGAAGAATCTTTTATTAATCGAAGAAGTCACAAACACAATTATAGTAAATAGTAAATAATATAGTATATAGGTTATTATATAGATGGTATATACAATATGGTATATAGGATATAATAGATCATAAAATTGACTACTTTTATGTTCTTATATGTATGAATATAAATATCCGATGTTCGCCCTGACCCTGTGGGAGTTCTTGTAAGTGATACGCTTACCTTAAATCGATATAAGGATACGATGTAGAGGTTAAGAATGTGGCCTCTTTTTACTTACTTAAACTAACCTTACTGTTTATCCATCCATAAAATGGCCGGCAACGCACCCATGACCGATGGGATGATGTGAACACCTCCTCAGATGTGAGGAGGTGTTCACTTATTTTAGATGAGACTTCTGCACATTTCAATTGTTTTTATATAAACTATTTTATTAAAATGGCTAGTCTGTATTATATATTTTTTATTCTATAGCAGACAACGGATGAGGTGGGTCTCCTATATGGTAAAAGAACACCGCCCATGAACAATGGCGCTAAATTCCGCGCATTAATTATGTTGCTGGTTTTATACGCCGCTTAAGCGGCATTTTTGAAGAGCCTCCAATATCCTCACTCACTCAGCGAAATACAGCACACGTACTGTTCACGCTGAGTATTCTTTGAGCCCGTGGTGTCACATCTTTAACATCTCTTATTAATAATATATAAAATTAGGTGTATTTTTTGTATGACATGGTTTAAAATTAATCAAATGTGGCTACGCCCATCGTTATCTATTAGTCAATTTGCCATTGTTATCTGTTTGCACTATTTAATAGTTCCTAACTGATTTCAATGGCCTTCATGATGTTACAAGATAAGAAATATTCATGGCTAATAATAACCTGCTTCTCGTCTTATTTTTTATTGTATAGCGGACAACGGTGAGAGAACACCGCCGCCCATGGACAACCGCGCCGTTGTCCACGCTTTGGTTATGTTCTCCGATATCCTCCCTCACTCTGCGAAACACAGTAGAAGCGAAACACGTAAAAAACCGGCAACACAACCAAAGCGCAGATCTGCGCAATTTTTTAAGAGCGGCAGTGATATCTTACCATGGTAGAGATCCAATTGTTCCGTTGCCAAAATATAATTAAAAACATGTCCTTAACGATTCTGAGGCGGTAAAAGTCGGCAACATAAACAATACGTAGATTGCAGCCCTGTTGCCCATTGATCTTCCACCCGTTATATGCTACCACTGTACAATAAATATGATGTGCTTTTTAATAAAAAAAACTAGAATCCAAGTCATCTCATAGAAATAGTTGAAACGTGATGTGTAAATTTCCTGTCCTATACTATTTCCGGTTTACGATGTGTGTCACGTGTGTAACCTTCCCACCTGTACTCTTACATATGTTATGCCATATGCCCTGTATTCTAATTCAATATCGGAAATAAACTAGTTGTTCTACACAAGGTGAACTCGTCTAAGCAGTAATTTTTTTTTGTCCTAAAATATGAGAGAAATCTTAAATAGGTTAATTTCCTTTGGGTTATTATTTAATTATGCAAATTAGGAATTTTAATACGTTTATTTTTTATTGTACAGCAACGGAGCAGCTTGGTCTCCTTTGGGGTAGGTCTTTTGGTTGTGTTTGCGGCTTTTTTACGCCGGTTGAGCGGTATAATTGCAAAATTTCCCATATACCAGCTCACTGAGTCAGCTAAACACAGTGCAAGTGCCGTTTTACGCTGGTATTCTGTGAGCCCGTGGTATCATTAAGGACGAGCTGGCCTACTAGTGCATCAGCAAGCCCCTTGCATTGATGTGTAGGATTACGACACTCGCCCGGCCTTTGACAAACTCTCCCAAAGACACAACTAATTATAAAAAGTTATAATTTTTATTCAGACCGGGTATTGAACCCGGTACCAGCATCAAGATACTCCACAAGGCTGGCTTACGAGGCTCTCTCTCAAGGTTATAATTTATAAAAAAACCTTGATATAATTATAGTGTTTTTCATTATATAACTATAATTATAGTGTTAAGTAGATACGTCTCTTTCAGCGTGTTTTTTTTTATGGAAACGGTGGCTAACGAGCAGCAGAGTCGCCCAGGTTGAGCGATCCTTCGCCCATGGATACCCCTCTCTCTGCAGGTCCGTGGGTGCGTTACCCGCCTTTAGGTAGCCTCTTTTTTGAAGGTGCGCAAGTCATATTGGTTTGGAAATACCTCTGCAAGAAGCTGTTGGCACAAAATAATCAAAGATTTCGTTTTGTATTATTAGACTTCAGTGAAATGTTTTTCCGTGTTAGTATAGATTACTGCGTACCAATCAAGGCCGACAACGCACCCGCGACCCCACAGGAACTAGGCATAAAGTAGGCGAAGCACTATCCTAGGTGAGCCTCCTGCTAGAACGTAATGCAGCCAGTTTTTTGGTGATTTTAATGAGCATGTATATTTTAGCAACAATATTGTAAATCATCATTATAATTAAGATTCTGTAAAGTATTCACAGTTCTCAGATATCATAAATTATACGTTTTTAAACAGCTTCTCTGGAAATAGAATGCGTGCTCAGCTCGTGTCGCATGCGAGATAATAAATGTTAATTTATCATCGCTGTAATTATAGCGTTTAATTATATATACACATCATTATATTGAAATAATTAAGCACTAGATTAATAGAGATGAAAAGACTATAGACTCTAGTTTTTTTATACTATTGGTGCCAAACGAGCAGGAGACTCACATAGGGCAAGCGGTCCACCGCCCATTTACACTCCCAGCCCTTGCAGAACAGCGGGTGCATTGTCGGCCTTTAAGGAAAGTTCTAACAAACAGCTGAAAGGGCAGAACCAAAAGCGGTGTAAAAAGCCAGCAACACAAGAGCGCAGATTGCGATGTTATACATGGGCGGGGATGATCTCTTTAAGCTTACTTCTATTTTTATTAGGGGCCGTTCATTATTGATGTGAAGCTGGAAAGGCTGAGGGAGGGGTTTGTCAAAAATCACAAGGGGTGAGCGGAGTCTAGTATCACGTGTATTAATTATTTTTTTGTCAAACACATTGTAATTTTATATAGGTATTAATTAATAAAACTTCTAAACGAAAAATAAGATTGTACCTACTTTATTTACATTTAAATATTCGGAAAATTATAAGATTCTTTGTAGGTATTAAAAATATAAAAATATTTACTTACCTTATAAAAGTTGCCTAAGGACTCAGGATGCAGGTCGCCTTCGATAGGTATTCATGGATGTTCTACGGCTGAAATGATGATGATGATGATTAAAAATACATGTGATGTTGGCTTTGTGAGGAAGGAGGCAGTCTTACACCTTACATCATATCACTTACGCTAAGGGGAAAGAGAATCAAAAAGTGCTATGCTATGCGTCTATAATTTTCTTGTAGTTGGGCAGTCTTTTACATTAAAAAAGTGAAATTAAAAAATAAAATGAAAATATGTGATATGTTCAATTTCCTGTTAAATATATCTTCAAATTTATTGATAACTTATATTACAAAAGACCGGATTTAAAATTAAACCAATGGATCGGAAATCAGATTTATATGATTACAGATTTCATAATAACATTTTAATAATCTTACATATCCTGTACAGGTTGTGAAAACGGGAATCGTTATCAATTATAAAGTAATTTCCTCTATTTGGATGCCTTTTTGTTTGTAATTTGGTCAAAAATATCGATTTTGCCGGCAGTTTTAAGCAAATTCAATGTTACCTACTCTTGCATACACGTTAAACAGACAATTTTTTAAAAAATCTTGGTAATTCAATGCACTCTTATCTTATAAAAGCTGCTTTAAAAAAAAACAATTACTAAAATAATCTGATGACGTGCATTTATTGTTGCAAGAACGAGACGGAATAGTTCAAGCAAAAACATGATTTTAGCAAAATAATGGGTTACAAAACTATGATTATTTCATTTTTATCCGCCTCATGCGGGAAATCCATTTTATTTTACGAGGAAAAAATGTATTTTTAATTTATTTTAAAAACTTTAATTGATTAAATACAATAAAAATTTATTTTGAATTTATGTGTAAGAATTTTAAAAATTTCTGTTAAATACAATAATATTTTTGTCATTTTATTATTATATATTTTATTATTATAAGGCAGTTTTTGTAATTATTTACACATTAAATTTGTTGATCTAGTTTCATAATTTAAAAGAATATTTAGAGCGTAATTCAAAGGCAAAGACATATTTTAATGGTCACTTGCAAATAAAAACAGGCCGAGAAAAAATACCGGTTTTACTTTGAAATTGTCGGAGTTACATCAGTTTCCTGAGAAAGACCACAGACATGATACGCAATATATGTATTTTCTCATGATTGTGACGACTCAGAAGATATATTTTTAAGCTAACCGTCAGCAAATATATTATTATATTGATTTTTGGAGCAAATTTACGTTTTGTTTGTTGTTTTTAACTTAATTAAAGTTTATTTATAATAATAATTTAACATATTCATTTAAACTGATTAAAAACCGGAAAATTTACAGCAAAAAATTTGCTTGGACTTTGTACTTATTAAGACTACCGGTTATCACATAAGTAAAGATATTTAACATATAATTTTATGTGTTTAATCTGCTTATCAAAAACTATTGTATTTAATTTTTAAAATTAATCATTTAGTATTTATTGTAAATACTTTTTAAATTGTGACAACGAATATAAGGGCATTAATGAGTGAACATGATTTTCAAAATCACTCAATGGCTTTAAACATGACAAAAATTAGTTTAATTAGTTTTTGTCATTAGCATTTATTTGAAATTTCTTTTAAATTAAATTCATGAATATCTAATGTTTAATAAATGTAAAATAATACAATTTACCTGTGGGAAAGCCATGCCTATGCTAACGCACTAATTGGCCCGGCTCGTCCGAAGTAATACCACGAACACAGAATACTCAGCGTGAAACGGTACTTGTACTTACTTTTACTTTTACTTTTTACTTACTTTTCGCAGAGTGAGTGAGGATATCGGAGGCCCTTAAAAGTGCCGCTTATGGCGTGAAAAATCTGGATCACAATTAATGCGCGGACTGTGGCGCGGTTGTTCTCGGGCGGCGGTGTTCTCTTACATACATATAGGAAACCCACCTGCACAGTTGTCCGCTATAGAATAAATAAAAATAATTAATTCCCCTTTGCTTGCCTACAAAAGGTAATGATGAAGAGGTAAGGCTATTAATATTTTAAAATGTTAATAATTCGTGTAAAAATACAACCTTATAAATTTCTAACAAGGAAATATGTTCATAACAATGAATAATACTTGTATAATAATTGTTCAGTACACGTAACAAGCAAAAAATAGCATCTCCATTTTTCGTTAAGAATTATCGTCTTATTTTGATGAGTATGTTTTTTTGTTGAATTTGCGACCGAACATAAAAACTTAAGGTGCTTAAAATCGGTGTGTTCTTAGCTATAAATTAAATATAATTCCAAAAAGTATTTAATAAGCACATTTGTGCACCTGTTTCACATTCATAATCAAAACTATTAAATACCCTATCATCATCATCATTTTAGCCGTAAGACATCCACTCCTGGACACAAGCCTCCCCTTTGGACCACCATGATTTTTATTATAACTTCACAATTATTAAAAATTTTGAAAAAATAAATAAATCTTAAAAGTTTCTTATTATAAAAAATTGTAACACTGAAAACCGATACATTTAAAATGTCATTAAATGTAAAAGGCCGGCAACGCACCCGCGGCCCTGCAAATGATAGGGGGAAGACCTATATAAACCTTATCCAAAACCTTGTCTGAAGTGTGCCGTCTGCTCGCATTTCAACGTTTCCATGTAGAAAAAAAAAATGATGTTCAAAAATCGTATTAAAATAATTAAAATTCTAAATTATTTAATATTTGTGTTTTATAGTGAGATATTATTCATTGTTTTCGTTTTGACTGACTTTTGGTCTAAATACACACAACAGTGTTAAATCTAGTCTGTTGGTAGTCTAGGTAGTAGTAGTCTGGGTCTTAGCTTGTTACACATTTAACGCAAGTATTCGGGAAAAGTCTACCATTGTTCTAACGTCTGATTCAATTGAAGTTCCTTCAATTAAACAATAATCTTTTTATGAACGCTTTTTGTCTTTGATATGAAACATAGATACCCATTATAATTATAGTTATATTTAACGTTGAATTGTATGTAAATACATTTGTTTATTTCATAATATCATGCCTAAAATTATAAGTCTTCAAAGAATAGGAAGTATTCAATTTAATAAAATAAAAAATAATTTCATAAATAATAAAAAACCTACATGTGTATTAATTTAAATTTAAGACAATGAAGTAAACATTGCGGGGACTGTATCCCTAGGCATAATGTTAATACGCGCTAATGCGCCTCGTATCTACCAGATCCACTTGATCTCATGCGAACCACGAAGCGGGTGTTTCGATCCTGTCTTAATATAACGAATAAGCTTCTCATTTTTTATGATATAACGGACAATCGCGCCACAATCCGCGCATTGGTTGTGTTGCCGGCATTGTTAATGGCCTCCAACATCCTCAATTACTCAGCGAAATATAGTAGAATAACCGTTTCAAGTACTACTACCATTTTACGTTGAGTATTCTGTGAACCCATGTTATTACTTCGGACGAGGCGGCGCAATTTGCTTTAGCATGGCTCTCCCACAGGGGAAAAATTAGGATAAAAATTAATCTAATCTAATTAATAATCTTTGATTAAAAATGTACAATTTCTTGACACAAACATATTAGCAAACATGGATATCATATTATTTATTATTATTTTCAAGTAACATTTAAACCATGCGGTAATAAGGACTTTATTTTGCCACTCTAACCAAAGTTTCTCCATGTGTTTTAAGTCGATTTCGCTAGTGTGAAGCCAGTGAGATTTCTACGTTAAATTGACGAAAGTCACACTACCAGTATTAGATAACTGGGTGACATTGTCAAACCATTGCTTAGCTACCTAAGAATTTATAAAGCAAACAAAGTGAAATTAAAATTTCGTCATTACTAATTAGACTCACTTATTTTTTATAGAACAAACGAGCAACAGGCTCACCTAGGATAAACGTTCCCCGCCCATGGACACTCTTTGCCCTTGCAGAGTTGCGGGTGCGTTGCGGCCTTTAAGGAATAGGTACGCTCTTTTCTTGAAGATCCTCAAGTCTTATATCTATTTATTTTTTGTTTTCTTATACAGTCATCTGTTTGTGAATTAATTTTATCACAAGCAAGAAAGTTGTTGGTTTTTTGGAGTCTTACCAATAATCCTGTGTATGACGTACTGTTTATAAAAAAAGTACAAATGATCTGTCAAATTTATGATGATTATTTCGAACGTAATCTTCTCCCTTCTGACATTCCTCATCCTACTTCTTCAAAATTTATTCTTTCTTATGTTTT
>DWCF01006417.1:0-12443 GCA_018230265.1 Delias oraia
CTAAAAAAGGTTATTATAAATTTTTCTATTTCTAAAACGATTGTGATTTATGAATATGATATCTACAAATATTACTAGTAATATTACTAAAAACATTGTATTTAATATCAGCATCCATGTCTAAACCATGCAGCGTATCTGGAAAACAATGTTGTAAAATTCCCAACTTCTAATCTTATTTTCGTAAATAAATAAATATAATAATAGTGAATCTTTTAAAAATCCTATACGTTTTTAAGACAAAACATCTTATTTCACAGGCAAGTCTCAGAAATTCGTGTGTCCCAAATCAGTACCCACTGTGCTGTTTCCGATCATTTGCGAGAGCAACTCTCAGTGCCGTTTAACTGGCGCTGACCAGGTGTGCTGTCAAGGCCAGTGCGTGAAAGGTCTGCCAGCCCCCCGACCTACAATTTTGGAGCAATCGCACCAACGTAATATACTTAGACTATATTCTATATTTATAAATATAATCATATAATAGACCATTTAATAAGAGAAAACCTACGGATGTCTACAACGAAGCCTTGAAGTTCCTTTGTGCTCGTAGAAGCATAAAGTCGGCATCGGCTAACAAATTTTTCCAAGTAATATTAAATTTTTAAAATAACTATAATATTAAGATTAGTTAGTTGATTACATATAATCCGAATAGGATTCAAAAAGTTAATTAAACTTTTTATCTCAGAATATCAATGCTTAGGTTTATTTTGCTTTTTATTTTGCTAATAAGTCATGCTGTGTGCACGCATGTATATTATAATTATAATTTGTATTTTTCAGCGATATTAGGTGTAATTCCGCGTGAATGTCCAGCGACGCCGCTTGGAGAACTGTTATTTGAGGTGCAATCTTGCAAGACAGACGCTGACTGCTGGCCCAGAGTTTGCTGTCCTGATGGAACGAGATCCTACTGTCGTACAGCAAGGGCGCGACTCGACTTGGTTCCAGTAGCCAATACAATAGATGCACGTAAGGCGATTATATATTTTTACTAGCTGATCCCGGATAACGAATTTATGCCATATAAACTAATACAATTTAATCGTATTTTGATGCCACAACAAAAAAAGTTTGGGAGTAACAATTCTAATCATTTAGAAGTATGAAAAATAGATGTTGTGTACCGAATCTGCACACTTGATAAGAATCGAATATGTCGTTTTGAAGGAGTTTAACTATAAATACCGCGTTATTTGTTTATTGAAATTGCAGGTTATTAATTTTTTTTATTTTGAAATCTAAACCTTAATAAATAAACTGGTCCACATGAAACTAACTCTGCAATGCACTCATTTACCCTTTTCAAAAGATTATTAGATAACACGAAAAATGTAGGTTGCAATTTTTTAAATTATATATTAATTATATTATTGGTCAAGGCAAGAAAATAAAAATAAAGTTAGTTTAGTTGGTAAGGCTAAATGTTAAAATTGTTTAAAGGAACTTCTAAGTCATGGCCATTTTTCACGCCTAGTAAAAAGAAACTCTACTTAACTCATAATTGCGTAATTTTATTACTGATATTTACATCTATTGTTTTTTAGCCTTAAGAATAGAGTAGGGTTATAGTACAAAATATATAGATCATAACTTTGCGGGGAACGTTGCATATTTTGTTCGAAACACGTAAATCGCTGCAATAAAAAAAATTCAGGTAACCATATTTAATTAAAATCGGTTGTTGGCCCTATGACGGATTGATATATTTAAGTAATCACTTTTCGTCTTGATTTCAGCCATCCGAATGCTGGAATCATACCTTCAGTGTTCTCCTCCGCCCCCGTATGACTCCTTCCCACAGCGCTGTAGTTCCAGTGTCGATTGTTTCCCGAACTTGTGTTGTGCGGAAGGTGGCAAGAAACACTGCCGCCCGCCCCAGCGTAGCTTTCTCTCATTCCTAGCAAGTGCAGCCCAGGTAAAATGCTGTTTATTTGTTGTTGTACTTGTTCAAAAACTTATCATGCTATCCTTTAAAATAGGTTGATATACAGCAGTAAGGAAAACTTTGAAAATGCTTATTCCACTATACATCTTCAGAGAACTTCGATAAACGCTTTAATTTATTAGAAACTAATTAGCCATTTTAAATCAGGTGACTTCTTTATGGCACCACATTTGCTATTGTATTCCATAAATATTACTGTTAATTACAATTTTTTTTCAGAGAATTGGGTGAATCTACATAAAACTTCACTGTATATACCATAGTTCTTGTTTTGTAAATACCTTTTTATATATTTTACTATTTTTGTATCACCACAATAAATGTTTGAAAATATTATATTTTGTTGTGTAATATCTAACACATTAATCCAGTTTTCTAAAATGCAACATTCAATTGAAAAAAATTTCATTCATTGTTATTAATGAGGATTGTTTATATCCCACCTTATAAATTAAACTAAAATATGTATACCTCTGTCAGTAGACATAGTCCAAAGACAAAATAATTTCAATTTAGTTTAAAAGCAGCAGCTGTAATCAAAATTGTTACCAGACTGAGGTGAGCTTGGTATAAAATAATGTATAATAAGATATGCATAAGATGCCTTTAAAGAACAAAAAAGTTATTTCTAAACAATGGCCATTATTTTTGATACACATGAGAAACATGAGGAATATTCATAAATAAAACTCATTAAGTGTGTTTATAAATTTATTAGCCTAATTTCGAAGCATTTAGTCCAGCTGAAACAAAGAAAGTTAAAATTCATAGGAAAATTAAGTGAAAAAACATTACAGTTGAAGCTGAAAGAATAAACATTAAAACTAATCATAAATCAAATAATTGAACAGAAAACATTTCTATAGAAGTCATACTTATTTTAAAATTAACTAAAACACTACAATTGCTACAAGGAACTGATCTATTATAGTTCTGAAACATAAATACTAAACTGCTAAATTTCCAAAATTATAATAAACAAAGGTTTAGGTCACTACAACATCTTCATGGGCTATATAAGAATCAGTCACCATAGTAATGTATTTCACATACTATGGTTTCACAAAGTATGCTTTAAGCCTAATGGTCTTATAGACAAACAGTCTCTACAATTGATATTATCCTAATACTATTGTATCTCATTTATCCAACTACAACTGTCATTCATGAGAATATAATTAGCCAAATGTGATTATTGATATCCCTATAGAATTCTATATTACTAAACAAAAAATGTAGTTATACGCCCTATATGTATGAGTAAAAGGATTGAAATTGATCATAATGTAAAAACTTTACTCATCACTCTAGTTAATACTGTACATATAGTATGTATGTACATAACATCAAGATTTATTAATATCAAGATTTATTATAAATTTAAACTATTACATACCTTCTTGAATCCAATATCATGAGCGTATTCTCGGAAGCATTGTCTGCAAATGTTTAATCCATATTTACGGATGAGTCCGTGCCTGTTGGAGCAGGCACGACTGGAATAAAACACGTGTTTACTATAACCAACTTGAAGGTGTAAAATTGATGAAGTATCAATTAATATATACATACCATGAGCGGGAACCCTGGCCGTATTTTCGGGGGTGAGAATACCATATATTTGCGTGACCCATCTTATCTTTCTGTGATTTCAATCAAGCTTGAATACGAAACGCGTTGAAGACTGCGAGATTTGCAAGCAAAAGAAATAATGGTGTCAAAAGTTTGTAAGCTTTGAAATTTTTGACAATGGCATTGGCATTTGCAACTAAAGACAACTCTAGTAATAGTCATACATCATAGGTCTTTTGGTGCTCTGTATGACATAGTCACGATCTGTGGTCACAGGCCCCGAAGGGTCCGTGCCGTTGGCTTGTTCGGCTTTGACGACCCATCAAGCGAAAGGGAAGATGCGCGCTCTGTGGAAACAGCGTTGATTGGGTTGGGACCATTATAGCCTGAAGAAAAGAGATGTGGGAATCGGGACAAATCCGTCCTTTCGAACCGATGTTCTACGACGATCGATGAATGACGATTCGTTGCGAGTCGAGATGTGAATTCGTCTATGCTCCCCATCCGCAGTTCCCTCGGAATGGTGGCGTTTCTTACGTAGTTCAGCGCTTTGATAATATGACGGAGCGTCTGGCTCTAGACGATGCGCAGCTTTAGGTAATGGGTGTTTTTGCGGTATCTTTACCACATTGCGCCGTGCCACTCTAGGCCACCGGAGCAGCGGCCGTTTCCGCTTGATCTTAATCGCTCGGAAACTTCCAATTTGACGTCACGGCGGCGCCATCGCCGTCCCGCCCCCGAACTTAACGATTCATCTATACTGATATAGCCGGCGGCTGTGAGACTGCTCCTCAGCCGCCACCATATACAACGACCCCAAGGGCAGGAGCCGCAGTTTCATCCACTGGGCGTGTCTCAAATTATTCGGGAGTGGGTGAACCCAGTGGGCCATGACCGCGAGCTGCGCCCAGCCACACACTGCTACTGCAACCCTCATTTCGGCGGCCTATACTGAGCCTTAACCAATTACCGCTCTGTTTTGATAGGACGCGAACCTTCCATTTCGCTTAATGGGCCGTCAAGGACGAATAAGATAACGGCACGGGCTCCTCGGAACCTGTGATGAAGACAATTCGATGAAGACAAGCTATTAGAAGTAGACATACATAGAACATTAAATCACAGATAATTAATTGATTTAGTAAAGTCAGCACTCGGCTATTTAAATTATTTTGCTATATCGTTTTTAGAGCAGTTAACGGTATTTTAATTTTTATTCCAACATCATTTAATGGCCTCTAGTACTTTTACTCCTGTTAGCCATTTACTGTAATTTTTATGTAATGGGTTTGTTAAGCTTTTTTATTGGATTTTTAAAACGAATATTTAAGTTACTTGTTTATTTCACTGTTGTAGTAGCTGTAGTTCTTGTAATTCCTAATTTGCCACCGTATACAAAGTTTTCTTATATAGAGTAAGTATAATTACAATACTTAGTATTAGTAATTCAAAAACATTATTAAAGTAAACGATATATCTTATTTTATCACTTAGAACGGTGTTAACAAAAGAACGGGCTGGTGGATTGAAACCAAACACTATTTTAAACAATGCTGCAAAGTTGTATGACAATGTGATACTGGGACCTGAAAACTTTCAAATATTTAGAGGAGAACTTTACACGTCGCTAGCTACAGGTGAAATTGTGAAATACTCACCTGGGGGACACATAACATTTGTTACCAAAATTGGTCAAACATGTAGTAAGTATAATTAAAGAATTCGTAAAAGTTTTTATAATTTAAAAATATTATTTAATTTTTTTATTTTATAGCTGGATTATCTCAAGAACACATTTGTGGACGTCCACTTGGTTTTATAATTGATGAAAAATATAATTTATTATATGTAGCTGATGCATATTATGGCATATGGAAAGTTGATCTTAAGACAGATAAGAAACAAGTATTAGTGTCAGCAGATACAGTAATTGAAGGCAGAATCCCTAGACTTTTTAATTCATTGGTTATTGACAAAACAGGGAGCATATACTTTACAGATTCAAGTAGTGACTACTTGCTCAAAGATGGAGTGTTTAGTACCTTGTCAGATCCCAAGGGAAGGTAATATAAATAATATATAATAAATATCTTTAACCATGATGGTAGCAGATGAGCACAAATTTGTTTTCAATGTTTATGTGCACAAAATATTTTTGAATAAAATACTATAATTGTTGAATATTATAAATTTAATTCAATTATTAATTCACATACATACAATAATATACAATTTTTGTATAGATTAATACATCACAACCCTGCAACAAAAGAAAATAAAGTGTTAGTAGACAACATTTGGTTTGCAAATGGAGTAACACTATCACCTGATGAGTCCTTTATAGTCATAGCTGAAACAATGAAGTACCGTGTTCTTAAACATTACATTAGTGGACCAAAAATTGGAAAGACTGAAGTTTTTGTTGATGGTCTACCAGGTGAGAAAAACATTATTTTATATACTACCCTAGGTGAGCCTCGTGCTTGTTTGCCACCTTTACTATATATCAAAAAATAAACATGTAAATTAATCTATTCAATGGAACATTCCAATTCCAAAGTTCAGTATTGATTATATTACAAGGTTGACCTTTATGCAACCATTTTAATTTCAACATATCAATAAATCGAAGCAAAATATTCAATGTGACATATACAAAAACATAGTTATGTTGACATCTACAAATAAGGGTGAGCTACTGGTGAATATAACAAAAGTTTTCCATTCTCTATGTCTATATATAAATTTGCCTGTACTATGCAATAGATACAAAAAAATACTATCAGATATAAACATACTTTTTAACTGTATGTATGCTTTTACATCATTCTATAACTGCCAAAGAAATGATAAAAAAAAGTTTAAATTCGACATTGCTCATTAAATAAACTCTTTATTAAATAGACTTGTATACTACCAACAAAAACCATAAAAATAATCTGAAATATAGACCACACATCAACAATAAATGTGTCTTCCAATGCTAAATAGCTGTCCCGAGTCTTTGTAGCACTATAAACATCTAACATATGACGTGCCCGCACCACGTTATTCAGTACACGTGCTAAAGAGCTTATAAAATAATTCACGGATATAACATATGTTTCGCCGTTTTCATTGACACCCACCCATTCAATAATTTCTTCCTCTCTGTGTTCTTCTCCATCTGGCCCAACAACACTCACTTCAATCTCTTCTTTTTTATCTTCTATCATTACATATACAAATACCAGTTTAGAATTCATTAAACTATGAGTATTATCCAAACAGAATACATAATCGCCATTGTGTTCCAAATCCATTATTATAGAATTTTGAGACTTTTTATGATCTGCAATAATTCTAACTCCCTTGGGATCAAAAACGTCCACTGATATATCCAATTCCCCATGTTGACCATCTAGTACCTGATAAAAAAACTCCATTATTTGTCCACTTTTTCCTTTCTCAAAAATGCATGTTCTAGTTCCCGCATCAACTCTCATATTAACATCAGATTCAAAAATCTCTTGCGTTTTAAGTACAGTGCAAGTTATAGTAAAAATAGCAATTTGTAATAGCTGCATTTTACTCTAAATGAATGCTATCCTTTCCAAACAATTTAAACTATGTTAAGAAAAAAATTATTCTCAGTGGATATGTTGTGAATGTTTGAACAAGTGTACAGTTATAATAATTATTGTTTTATTATTATTATATGCAAGTGTCTATTGAAACAGCTTTGAAAAAATGTTTCAAGATGGACACATAACATGCAGTGTGTTATGTATTCGTAACATTATAACTATAGTTTTTACTATTAGTAGATTACTGCAATATCTTATTTATCATCTTTAGCATAGTGGTATCCTGTTAAAATTCAAATACTCTTTACTCATATAGACCTGTTTGCACTATTAACTTATAAATCATCTTGTTATAATGCGTTCGTATACTTCCACGCCTTCCGGACGTGGCAACTCAGAGACGAACTGGCCAGAAACTCAGAGGAATCCTTTTATTAAATAAATGTTTTTATGATAATAATTATTATCGCAAACTAGGTTTCTCTGTTATTACGCCATAGATACTCTTGCCACTTTCCAAGTGTTACCATTTAAAGCTCACAGTACAGGGCCTGTAGTGTTCCAACTACCTACAGTTTTTCAATAGGTGCATTTTCTTTCTCACTTAATAATTATTATAGTTTTAGATGTTAAGTATAGAATGGTTACAATTATTGCCATTTAAATGCCATGTGTTTGAGCTAGTTATAATTAGTTTATATAATGGGAATATATTGTTCAAGGTATGCCTGATAACCTACGGGCCCTGCCAGATGGATCCGGGTTACAAATTGCAATGTATGCTGTTGCTACTGAAGACATGCCCATTGTAACAAAAAGTTTATCTGGCACGCCTCTTATACGGAAGTTTATATCTCGGGTGGCGCACCTCGTTGAAATTCCTTTTTCATACCTAAATCGCCAGTTTCCACATTGGTTATTGGAAGAAATAGAATATTCTGTTAGTATTTCATGCATAATTTTTCCATATAAAGTTTTAACAACGCTGTTATAGCAGCAAGCTATGATTCGATATATATAATTGAAAAAACCGTTTTGGTTAACAACAATGGTTGATTTAAAAATAATCAAATATATTGTATGCTTTAAGAATGTAACTACTAATGACGAATTTCATATATTATGTAACTTCTTCTTGCACAAATGGAATTTAAAATAGGCCTAAACAGAAAAATCTAGATAAAATAATTACTTTTTTTTTTCAGATTGGTTCATTTAAGAGCATAGCAAGTCTAACTGATGAAACTGGGCTTATTGTAACAGACTGGGATGGTAATATCATTATTTCATACTATAATACTGATAAAAGTGTGGTGCATATCAGTGATGCAATTGTTTACAATAACAAGTTGCTATTGGGGGCGCCACACACTCAGAACTATATTGGAGTTGTAGATGTACCTCCACTTTTAAAACAAGCATATACTGTAAAGGCTCAAAAACATCTAGACATAGATCCTACCTCGGAAAAAAAGCCTGTAGTTCAAGAAACACCGAAACACAAAGCAACAACACAAACAAAAGCATCTACTCAAAAAGCTGAAACAAAACAAACTACTCAGAAACCGGAGACTAAACCAACTGCTCAGAAACCGGAAACAAAACCAGCTACTCAGAAACCGGAAACTAAACCAACTACTCAGAAACCGAAAACTTCACCAAGTACTCAGATACCGGAAACTAAACCAACTACTCAGAAACCGGAAACAAAACCACCTATTCAGAAACCGGGAACTATACCAACTACTCAAAAACCGGAAACTATACCAACTACTCAAAAACCGGAAACTAAACCAACTACTCAGAAACTGGAAACTAAACCAACTAATCAAAAACCGGAACCTAAACCAACTACTCAAAAACCGGAAACTAAACCACCTACTCAGAAACCGGCAACTAAACCAACTACTCAAAAACCGGAAACTAAACCAACTACTCAGAAACCAGAAACTAAATCAACTACTCAGAAACCAGAACCTAAACCAACTACTCAAAAGCCGGAAACTAAACCAACTACTCAGAAACCGGAAACTAAACCAACTATTCAAAAACCGGAATCTAAACCAACTACTCAAAAACCAGAAATAAAGCCAATGACTCAGAAATCTGAAACCGAGCGAAATACACCCATAGAAAAGGTTACAATTTCACCAGCTAAAAAAGTTCATACAGAACCTTCAAAAGAATCAGTGAAAAATATAGAAATTAAACAAAAAAATGTAGAAACTAAGCCTCTAGAAAATAAGAAGGAAACAAAGAAAGCTCCTAATCACATTCCAATTGAAGAAGAAATTGTATCTGATACTGCAAAACCAAGTAAGGACAAATTAAAGGTAATTAAGAAAAGTGGTCCAGAGGAAATTCCAAATCCTATTTAAGAATATTATTTTTTTAATAGGTTCTTGATATATTATTTATATCATAACCATTTGCAACACCATTCCAATACAGTTTTTGGTGTAAGGTGATTTTCGTCTTTTTCTTTCAATATGAAAGTTAGCACTAATCAGTGTGCATTCATTTGTGATTTTTACTATAAAAATTTAGTCTGTGTTGTGTTTCATAATCATACTAGACTACTGTATAGACTTTACTTATTACCATTTTTGGTGATAATATACGATTTTACTTTCTGATCGTATATTTTGCTAAGAACATTCACTTGTATCACATACCTCAAAACAAATATGGTTGTTATACATTTAGGTTCATATTTTATATAATGTTATTGCTGTATTTGCTTAAAGATGATGAATAAATATAATGATTATTTATAATTAATAAATCATTTTTAATATTTCTGTTATTTTTTCATGTAGTAAGTTATACATAAATTTGATTCGATGTGGACTTCAAGTTTTTTTTAATCAATACAAACCATTACAAATTCTAACAATTTTAAATACCGTACGATCAATTAAATTAAGAATGTTTGTGCCTCAATCATTTTTGAGATTCCCTAGTAACTATTTCAGGGACAACTTCGACTTTCCTATTTATTGAATTTGTTGCCTTTGTTAGGGCTGGATAGTAACGGGGCGAGTACTGTTAGACCGCTCATCTAAAGTGAAACTAGTCTCACAGAACACCAGCGTAAAACATTACTTGTACTGTTTTTTGCTGAGTGAGTGAGGATATCGGCTTGTGATTTTTTTTATTCTTTTGCGGAGAACGGAGCAGGTAGGTCTATATGGTTCCCATAAACAATCGCACCAAAGACCGCGCATTGGTTGTGTTGCCGGATTTCCTCACTCTAACGAAACGCAGTGCAAGTATCGTTTCACGCTGAGTATTCTTTAAGTCCGTGGTATCGCTTCGGACGAGCTGGCCCAATTTGTACGTCAGCATGGCTCTTTCACGAGTGCGACGGTATTAAGCCACTCACCCGGCCACTGTGAAGCCCATCTAGAGACTGAATAAATTATAATTTTCCGGACCGCGATTCGAACCCGATACCTCTCCTTTTATGGTACATTTTTAAACCATTAAGCTACGAAGCTATCAAAATTATTTGTGGCATGGTGGTCTATTTGCGCTGCAATCTCTTACCATAAAGAACCGCCTGTTCTGTTGACGGTATGCATTTCAAAAAAGAGTGATTATGTTCTGCATTGATATTTTCTTCCATATGAATTATAGAGCTGTTTAAACAGAACTTACTAAGTAAATAAACAATGAACTAATTTTACTATTAACAAAATCGAACTTTAAATTATAATGAGAGCTTCAACTTCATCATGGACGTTTAACATTCGGCTCATAGTTCAGAAATACATATTCACATTTGAGTAAAAAACACCTGACCTGTCATCATCATCATAATCAGAGCTGTCATGGTTAACTAATATTGTATTATGCACTATTATTATTCAGTGCATTACTATTGACTAAACGAAGAATATAAAGACAATTAGATATTATTGTTACTATAGTAATTAATTTCAATGTTCGTTAATGTGATACCTCCTTATGACAGATATATAATTTCTTAGTCCTGTGAAAATTTACGCTCCGAAAAATAAACATCTATTGTGATTCATGATTGCTACGTAAAAATATTTGCTTTAGTTGAAATTCTCTTTATTTCTTCAATACAAGAACAGATTTTTAAGTAAAATTATAAAGCCACTTAAAACTTATTGGAATGTTAAAAAATTTGTAGGCACAATGATACAAAAGTATTAGAAAACTGCAAACGAACAACTATTTAAATAAACTGTTGTAAAGTCCTGCATCTCTGAAATATAATTAATAATTCGTAATAACAATTTTTACAATCGATATTTTCAAAGTATATTTTTCTAACTATTTTCTACATTTACATTTCTTTAGTACTAGAGATCCATCATGATTTTTACATTCCAAAATAAATAAGAAAACTAACTCACAATCGCATTCTTTAGCATGCGTGAAAGACAGGTACGTCCAAACTATACAATTATACATCAAAATGAGCCTCGAGAGCTTTTCGTGAGGAATTGCTGTACCAAGAAGTGACAACTACAAAGGATAAAGCCACGTTTCACGTTTTAGGGGACATTTGTCGCCAAACACGAAATATACGTGTCCCGGGACATATCGCCAGACATCTTTTGCGACATTTACGGGTTGCAGGACTTGTCGCATGTCGCTTTAACCGGCCCGACCATATTTTACCGTATTTCGAATTAGTTTCTAAACGTTCTTTCTAGTAAATCTTTCGAAAGATCCGTCGTGCATTCGAAGACTGCTTAATGAATTCGACTCTTCTCTTTAAAGCAAATGTTGTCGAAACCACCACTGTTTTTACGTTTTTCCATTCTTCCGAATAATAATGTAAGCTGCACTGAACATTACTACCTCCTCGGGCGACCACTGGCTAGTGTGAACAACTCATAAGTCGAGGGTCAAACTATGTGAATATCGGACGACATACGTCTCGACGACAACGTGGCTTTAGTCTTTCGGTACGTACTCCTAACCTGCCATGTATATAGAATATGTAGGCATTCAAATACCAATATTACAACATTTATAAGAATGTAGTACATTTAACTTTCTAGAATACATTTAAATATTGTTCATTGGCCGTGTGTCGCGTGAGTTTGTTGTATTTTCATCTAAATGAAGACTTGTTCAGCCGCGAGAGCATCGGCGAAGGGTTTGACCACTCCGCGCGTCGCGAAGTAAAAGATGAGACCGAAGGTAATCGAAATGGGCAGCGCCGGCAGAGCTTTCTTCAATATCGCCAGGAGTAGCAGGGTTAGGCACAGGCCCTGAAATTATTACATATGGCTATTTTGCAACTTTTAAATATCATCATATCATACTGAGGTTTAGTTACAACCAAGAATATATGTATTTGTTACATATATTGT